>JAEIGQ010000359.1:0-145424 GCA_018904275.1 Lordiphosa clarofinis
GAGTTGTGCCGATTTTGATGACCTAGTTCAATTGAACTAGTCTTTAAAATGAACTAATGAACTATGTCTTGGTTTTGAACTATAGTTCATATTTTGAACTATGTATTTCTCAGTTTTTGAACTATAGTTCATATTTTGAACTTCAGTTCATATTTTGAACTATAGTTCAATTGAACTATAGTTCATTTTTTGAACTATAGTTCATTTTTTTTTTTACCACTGAAGCAAATTTAGAGCGTTTACTCATTGTCTGATACATGAGATATGAAAATCGAGTGGGGCTGCATTTAATAATGATTTTCTATAAATTTAACAATATATTTACATATTTACATTTAAAAATTACATATCGAGACTATCATTTCTCAAAGCCAAAGTATGAGATTTTCGAGCCAACCCAGCAGCAGGTGCTAAATGTTGCCTCCGCCTCGGCTCAGATTCTTCCATATGCTGTGGCCGCTTTGCTTCGCAATGTGTCCTTTACCCAAGAGTCCTGCAAAAGTTTCATTGATCCGCAGGATAAGCTGCTCCAAAACATTTACCCTGGTGGCCATGGGCACCCACGACTGACACATTACAGGGAGCCTTCAGCTACGAGGATTTGGCGTCAGAGGAATCAAATTCAAACCGCAATACCAAACTCAGGAGATGACAGGTCTGCAGTTGATGGACTTATATGCCCAGCTTAAGCCCCATCATTCGTGGCTTTTCCGTCTATCCAGTGATCTATGGTGCCAATCGTGTAGTTCTCTCACTGCTGCCCATCATTAATGGTGAACGATCGAAGAACTTGCCTAAAGTGGTCCAACCAAATGGTAACACTCTCTTGTTTAAGTAGTCGTACGCGAGGAGAAAATTTCGGTAAAGCGTGCCAACGCTATTGGTATTAATGAGCCGGCTTCCCAACTGGCTGACATGTTAACTTGAATTTACTAAGAGGCAAGGGTTAAGGGTGACTCGCTGATTGTGTAAAGATTCCCAAGCGCGACATGTGCGATCCATGGCTGCGACATCTATGAAGATGTAGCTTTTCATTTTGCCTATAACAACATTAAGAAATTGCTGCTAACTTTTATGTAGATAGTAAAACAGTTTAATCTCAACAAACTGACCGAGCAACTGCGCGAGCAAGCACCGAAACACTGATTTTACGCTCACGCAAACTCAACAAATCCATCGAAACCAAGCCGATCATGTATCAAACAGTATTAAAATTATCCTCAGTAGTTAAAATAATGAACAATAGTTAAGAAAACGAGCAATAGTTAAAAAATTGAACTATAGTTCAAATAAACTATAGTTCAAAAAATGAACTATAGTTCAAATGAACTATAGTTCATGAAAAAATGAACTAATGAACTAGGTCATTAAAATGAACTAAAATTTCCAACTCCACAACAGAGTACTCAAGTCCTTCCGACAGCGTCGGTACTAGTAGCCTCAACATCTAAAAAGACGTCCACCCCACTCACAATCACTAGTAATAACACAACAATCACCTGTTTGTGTTCTCCCAGGATTTCACTTTTGATGGTATTATCGGAGACGATACTCTCAAACACTTAGGGCTATGGTAGACAGGAATCACCGCTTGATCATACTTTCCGACGTGTAGATACCCCATTTTCAAAAGAAATCATTTAATGTGCAAGTCAGCCTCTTACTCTAACATCTTCTCAATCGTTGAACACCCAGAGTGTGTGAAACAGACCCCTGAGCACTTTGATCAATGAGATTCTCGAAGATCTTTAAACCAGTGTCTGCCTTGTAAGTTAGTAGACACCCAGCGTAAAAATTTTGACGGAGGACCCTATTTATGCCAAAAGTTATGCTTAACCAGCTAGTATGGGGAGTAAATAGGCAAATAACAATAAAAGGTATCATTCGGTATTATTCGAAAAGCCCTTACAACTTCCCCGGTCGGGGTGTTCCTAAGAAGGCCCAATGGGGATAAATACCGTATGGTGATCGATTTGAAACGATTGAACGCTTATTCGATATCCGATACTTACCCTATTCCAGACATTAGCTCTACCCTAGCTAGCCCTCGGTGAAGCTAAATACTTTACAACACTTGACTTGACATCAGGATTTACCCAAATCCACATTAGGTAATCCGACATTGCAAAAAACTGCATTTTCTACTCTGAACGGAAAATAAGAACTGTCCCAAAATCCATATGTTCAGCTGACAGATTTTGATGCTTCGCTGGGAAAGAAAAAATGTGCCACTGCACTCGTCATAGCCAAGTTAGAAATTAGCCACATTTTGAAACTTTTGGAAAAATTCTCGTCATATATACTTCGCTTCATTTACCGACGAACCGTATTGCGCTGGAGTTCTCCGTTCCGTCCTCTAACGAACTCGGAGTTGCTTTCTTGTATATGCGACTGAATTTGAAAAACTAAAAAGTTCGTTGTGCTTGCAACCTACTCTTCAAAAACTCAATTCGTTTATTTCTAATGAGCATTTTGCCAACATTTTAATGTCCTTACTTAGAGTAGGTGGTCGCTTGTTACATGCCCATATGACTCATAACATAAAATTTCCTCTATTGATGCCTAAGGGCTCCAGATTTGTCGAGTTGTATCTTCAGCGCATTCATCGCAATAATTGTCACGCTGGACCTCGAGGCTTAGTTGGTTTGCTACGGCAAACAATGTGGCTAATAAACGCGAGACAAGAATGTAATGCCATTGTTCGCAAATGTGTACATTGCTTTCATTACAAACCCAAATTATTATCGCAAATCATGGGGAATCTACCCGCTGTCCGATTACATGGCAATCGGCCATTCGATATTAGCGGAGTCGACTTATTTGGACCAGTTAGAGTATCTGTGGGTATACGTAGAAAACAATTTCTTAAAATGTACATTGCGCTATTTGTCTGCTCTACTTCGAAGGCTGTGCATTAAGAGCTGGTTAAGAACTTGACTTCTAATCAGGGATGCAAACCGGTTCTGAACCGAACCGGTTTTGAACCGAACCAAACCGCTTTTTGCGCTCGTGAACCAAACTGAAAACCGAACCGGTGTGTTTTAAAAAATGTTGAACCGAACCAAAAACCGAAATATAAAATGGTTCGGTTCGGTTCATTTCAAGTAGGTATTAAGTTACAATTCAGTTACCATACTGAGCAAAATTATTTGGTAAAGCAAGGGCGTGTCCAATTGGTCACGAAAAAAATGGTTAAGACCATATGGTCGGACTATTCAAAACATATAAATTTGTTCTAAGAGCTCAAAGGATCATGGCGAGCTTCTTTTATTCTTTTGACTTGTGAGCTTCTAATTTTCGCCAAAAAAAAGGGACCTGCCGAGTCTAAACGGAAAGGTTTCATAAACTTATTCACGGCTTCTTCATCCGCAATAGCTAGTACATTCAAATAAGCACTCATCGATAAAAACGGGTATTGCGTTTGGCAATGCAAAAGCATCGATAACCCTTTTTTCGCAGTATAGTGTCAAATCGAACTAATGAATCAGCAGCCGGCGAAAATCGGTTAAATTAATTCATGTCTGTGCAGTTTTTGATTTCGCGAGTATTTTGCCATTAACTAAATATCTAGCTTAGTTTAATTTACATTTTATCTACAAGTGATTAGTGTTTTTACAAACACTCCTCATGTATTTACATAACAATGTAGATTGCACAGTTCGACGCTTTACAGTACTACTTTTTTACAACTCTAAACGTGCCAATAATTGCCAGATATTTCACAATATAAAACCTAAAGCGAAAATCCTATAAAACACAAAATAAATTTTGTAATGCATTGTCAAAACATTCCGTACATTAGTATTTTGAGTTTGACTCAAATAATAAAAAGAGCTCGTGCAAGAAATGCACCGCAGAAATGACGGGCAAGCATTCCGAGAAGTTAATGCGGCATTTAAAACGTAAACATGAAAGTGAATACCTGAAAATCGAAAAAAAAAGAGGATAACCGATCAGAACCACAGCCATCATCTGATATCAAAATTTGTCCAATCGTCTCCTGTTAATCAGGTTGCACAAGTACAAATGACTAAAAAAAAGTTTGATGTTTTGATGGTTCACAAAAATTATTGATCCAATATGTCAAAGGCTCGGTGTGAGTGTGAACCGACAAAATATATGGGACGAAATTGTGCAAAGAGCATCACAGTTGCGATCTGGCATAAAAAATGACTTAAGAAATCGGTGAGTAGCAAATAAAATTTTATACAAGCTTACGCAGGTAGATAGATCAGGTCCCTTTTTTTTGGCGAAAATTAGAAGCTCACAAGTCAAAAGAATAAAAGAAGCTCGCCATGATCCTTTGAGCTCTTAGAACAAATTTTCATGTTTTTACTTGTTTGAATAGTCCGACCATATGGTCTTAACCATTTTTTTCGTGACCAATTGGACACGCCCTTGCTTTCTACCAAATAATTTTGCTCAGTATGGTAACTGAATTGTAACTTAATACCTACTTGAAATGAACCGAACCGAACCATTTTATATTTCGGTTTTTGGTTCGGTTCAACATTTTTTAAAACACACCGGTTCGGTTTTCAGTTTGGTTCACGAGCGCAAAAAGCGGTTTGGTTCGGTTCAAAACCGGTTCGGTTCAGAACCGGTTTGCATCCCTGATTAGAAGTCAAGTTCTTAACCAGCTCTTAATGCACAGCCTTCGAAGTAGAGCAGACAAATAGCGCAATGTACATTTTAAGAAATTGT
This sequence comes from Lordiphosa clarofinis, assembly GCA_018904275.1. NCBI lineage: Eukaryota > Metazoa > Arthropoda > Insecta > Diptera > Drosophilidae > Lordiphosa > Lordiphosa clarofinis. The sequence goes on from JAEIGQ010000359.1 coordinate 4,705, forward strand.
TTTCTACGTATACCCACAGATACTCTAACTGGTCCAAATAAGTCGACTCCGCTAATATCGAATGGCCGATTGCCATGTAATCGGACAGCGGGTAGATTCCCCATGATTTGCGATAATAATTTGGGTTTGTAATGAAAGCAATGTACACATTTGCGAACAATGGCATTACATTCTTGTCTCGCGTTTATTAGCCACATTGTTTGCCGTAGCAAACCAACTAAGCCTCGAGGTCCAGCGTGACAATTATTGCGATGAATGCGCTGAAGATACAACTCGACAAATCTGGAGCCCTTAGGCATCAATAGAGGAAATTTTATGTTATGAGTCATATGGGCATGTAACAAGCGACCACCTACTCTAAGTAAGGACATTAAAATGTTGGCAAAATGCTCATTAGAAATAAACGAATTGAGTTTTTGAAGAGTAGGTTGCAAGCACAACGAACTTTTTAGTTTTTCAAATTCAGTCGCATATACAAGAAAGCAACTCCGAGTTCGTTAGAGGACGGAACGGGAGAACTTCAGCGCAATACGGTTCGTCGGTAAATGAAGCGAAGTATATATGACGAGAATTTTTCCAAAAGTTTCAAAATGTGGCTAATTTCTAACTTGGCTATGACGAGTGCAGTGGCACATTTTTTCTTTCCCAGCGAAGCATCAAAATCTGTCAGCTGAACATATGGATTTTGGGACAGTTCTTATTTTCCGTTCAGAGTAGAAAATGCAGTTTTTTGCAATGTCGGATTACCTAATGTGGATTTGGGTAAATCCTGATGTCAAGTCAAGTGTTGTAAAGTATTTAGCTTCACCGAGGCTAGCTAGGGTAGAGCTAATGTCTGGAATAGGGTAAGTATCGGATATCGAATAAGCGTTCAATCGTTTCAAATCGATCACCATACGGTATTTATCCCCATTGGGCCTTCTTAGGAACCACCCCGACCGGGGAATTGTAAGGGCTTTTCGAATAATACCGAATGATACCTTTTATTGTTATTTGCCTATTTACTCCCCATACTAGCTGGTTAAGCATAACTTTTGGCATAAATAGGGTCCTCCGTCATAGTGCGTATTTCGGCTTTTACGCTGGTGTCTACTAATTTACCAGGCGACACTGGTTTAAAGATCTTCGAGATCTCATTGATCAAAGTGCTCAGGGTCTGTTTCACACACTCTGGGTGTTCAACGTTGAGAAGATGGTAGAGTAAAGGGTACACATTGAATGATTTCTTTTGAAAAATAGGTATCTACACGTCGGAAAGTATGATCAAGCGGTGATTCCTCCTGTCTACCATAGCCCCTAAGTGTTTGAGAGTATCGTCTCCGATAATACCATCAAAAGAGTTCAATCCTGGGAGAACGAAACAGGTGATTGTTGTGTTATTACTAGTGATTGTAGTGGGGTGGACGTCTTTTAGATGTTGAGGCACTACTAGTACCGACGCTGTCGGAAGGACTTGAGTACTCTGTTGTAGAGTTGGAAATTTTAGTTCATTTTAATGACCTAGTTCATTAGTTCATTTTTTCATGAACTATAGTTCATTTGAACTATAGTTCATTTTTTGAACTATAGTTCATTTTTTGAACTATAGTTCATTTTTTGAACTATAGTTCATTTTTTGAACTATAGTTCATTTTTTGAACTATAGTTTATTTGAACTATAGTTCAATTTTTTAACTATTGCTTGTTTTCTTAACTATTGTTCATTATTTTAACTACTGAGGAAAATTTTAATACTGTTTGATACATGATACACAGTCGGCTTGGTTTCGATGGATTTGTTGAGTTTGCGTGCGCGTAAAATCAGTGCTTCGGTGCTTGCTCGCGCAGTTGCTCGGTCAGTTTGTTGAGATTAAACTGTTTTACTATCTACATAAAAGTTAGCAGCAATTTCTTAATGTTGTTATAGGCAAAATGAAAAGCTACATCTTCATAGATGTCGCAGCCATGGATCACACATGTCGCGCTTGGGGAATCTTTACACAATCAGCGAGTCACCCTTAACCCGTGCCTTTTAGTAAATTCAAGTTAACATGTCAGCCAGTTGGGAAGCCGGCTCATTAATACCAATAGCGTTGGCACGCTTTACCGAAATTTTCTCCTCGCGTACGACCACCTCTAAACAAGAGAGTGTTACCATTTGGTTGGACCACTTTAGGCAAGTTCTTCAATCATTCACCATTAATGATGGGCAGCAGTGAAAGAACTACACGATTGGCACCATAGATCACTGGATAGACGGAAGAGCCACGAATGATGTGGCTTAAGCTGGGCATATAAGTCCATCAACTGCAGACCTGTCATCTCCTGAGTTTGGTTATGCGGTTTGAATTTGATTCCCTCTGACGCCAAATCCTCGCAGCTGAAGGCTCCCTGTAATGTGTCAATGTCGTGGGTGCCCATGGCCACCAGGGTATGTATTTTGGAGCAGCTTATCCTGCGGATCAATGAAACTTTTGCAGGACTCTTGGGTAAAGGACACATTGCAAAGCAAAGCGGCCACAGCATATGGAAGAATCTGAGCCGAGGCGGAGGCAACACTTAGCACCTGCTGCTGGGTTGGCTCGAAAATCTCATACTTTGGCTTTGAGAAATGATAGTCTCGAAGTCCTGCTATATGTAAATTTTTAAATGTAAATAGTTTGTTAAATTTATAGAAAATCATTATTAAATGCAGGCCCACTAGATTTTCATATCTCATGTATCAGACAATGAGTAAACGCCTCTAAATTTGCTTCAGTGGTAAAAAAAAATTAACTATAGTTCAAATTATGAACTATAGTTCAATTGAACTATAGTTCAAAAAATGAACTATAGTTCAAAAAATGAACTATAGTTCAAATGAACTATAGTTCAAAATATGAACTATAGTTCAAAATATGAACTATAGTTCAAAAAATGAACTATAGTTCAAAAACTGAGAAATACATAGTTCAAAATATGAACTATAGTTCAAAACCAAGACATAGTTCATTAGTTCATTTTAAAGACTAGTTCAATTGAACTAGTTCATCAAAATCGGCACAACTCTACTCTGTTGCTGCAGAGGGACCGTCAAGGATGGCGGAAGAATCGGAGTTTGTGATCGTTCTGCTGTCGGTGGAAGTTGAGACCTTGTGCAGGTCCGCGAGACCAGCGAGCGCTCCGAGGGCAGTGGAGATTGTGAACGCTCGGATGTACGTGGAGACTGTTGGCGCTCACGAATATGCAGGAGAGTGTGGGGATCCTGGTCGCAAGTACGACATTTGTCACCACTGCGGCATGATCCACGGGATTGTTGACGTGCCAGACAGTTTGCGCTGTACTTATTTTCCAGTACCGCGCGGAGCCTCTTCTCAGAACTAAAACGAAGGAAACGCTTACACTTCCGAAGAGGATGGATTCCAGAGCAGACTCGGCAACGGAAGGACTGAGTTCCTCTAGAACGTCTGCTCTCCAAAGCGTGAAGATGCTGGGGACGAGGTGCCATTTTGAACTTCGTTGCTGGACAATATAATAAATGTAAAGGGAGATTGAATTAGTACTTGGAACTAACGTAAGAAATAAAGTAGGAACTAGAAAGACAAATGTACAAGATTCTTAACGTTGTTTATGCTTGGTTTTCAGGATTTTGTGTGGGAAGGAACAGTAGTTTAGCAACCGGTCGCCGAATGACGCCACGTATGGTATTAATATCAACCACTCGAACTCTTTTGTCGACCCCATGGTACACTGCGTGCACTCAACCGAGGCGCCATTCGTTGGACGGAAGATTGTCCTCCTTTACAACGACCATATCACCGACCTTCATGTCCGTCTCTGGATGTTGCCACTTACTCCGTTTATGCAACTCTTTTAGATATTCATCTTTCCACCGAATACAAAATTGCTGACTCAAAACCTTCAGGCGGCGCCAACGATTAATGATCGAGAGGGCCGACTCCTTAATCTCTGGTTCGGCTGTGGACAGCAGAGGGCCACCAATAAGGAAATGGACTGGAGTAAGAGCCAACAAGTCCGTAGGATCTTCGGACATAGGGGATAGGGGCCTGGACTTGAGGCATGATTCAATTTTAGCTAGATGCGTGGATAGTTCTTCGAAGGTGTACGTCATGACCGCTGTGGATTTATAAAACAAGGTCTTAAAGCTCTTCACTCCCGCCTCTCAGAGCCCCCCAAGCATACGCAGCTGTAACGGACGTTTGCAGTGATTCAAGAAAATCTCGAGAGAGTTGCTTTGCCGCACCGACGAACGTTTTTCCGTTGTCTGAGTGGATTCGAAATGGACAGCCTCGCCCGGCTATAAAACGGGCAAAGGCAGCTAGGAATTTTTCGGTCGTTAAATCCGAAGTGACTTCCAAATGAATAGCTTTGGTAGCGAAACATACAAACACGCATACGTAGCCTTTCGTTATAGGGCAGGCTCTGCCTGTGTAATTTTTTACATCAAAGGGTCCAGCGAAGTCGACGCCGGTATAGGTAAAAGGCCTGGAGAAAGATGCGCGTTCTACGGGCAGATCTCCCATCAACTGCGTTTGGAGTTTTTTGCGGTGAATGATGCACGCCTTGCATGACCCAGTTCCCAATCTTACCAAGATCTTCACCCTGGAGATCCAATATTTCGATCGGATCATGCGCACCATTAACCGATTACCTCCGTGGAGAGTAATTTTGTGCGTGAAATGGGCCAAAAGGCGCGAAAACTGACAATTTCCTGGATGTAGGATGGGATGCTGCTCATCATACTGCAGGGACATGGAAGCCCTAACATGACCGCATGCTCTAAGGATGCCGAATTTATCGAGGAAGGGTTTTAAACTTAAAATGGAACTGGAAGAATGGATGGGTCGCTTTTCAGTCAGATAACGGATCTCGGATTCGAAATGTCGGCTTTGAGCGCTGCTTACGAGGGCTCGCTCTGCCTCTCTTAACTTCTCGCTTGTGAGTACACCCGTGGAGCTTCTTGGCATCCTCTGATAATATCGAACAAAGCGCTTCATATGCGCTACTACTCGCATCGCACAGTAGAAATCGGAAAAACGTGCTAACACATCTTCTAGCGCTGGCCCTTTTCCGAAGTGGGTCTTTATTGAGCGCTTTTCGAGGTCAGTTTCAGGAAACTCTTCTATTGACATCGGCCAGGAACTCTTCGGATGTCTCAACCATTCTGGTCCGCTCCACCACAACCTGTTATTGATTAAGTCGTGCGAAGAAATACCTCGGCTTGCTAGATCTGCGGGGTTTTGCTCTGAGCGCACGTGATGCCAATTTTCAATACCTGTGGATTTGCTGATTTTTGCGACTCGATTCGCCACAAATGCAGCCCACTGACAGGGGGGTTTGCGCAGCCAGGCCAGAACAATGGTGGAATCTGTCCACAAGTGAAGGTCAGGACTGTTGATCGGATAAAAAAGCCTCAATCATTTCGGATAGGAGTACTGCGCCGCACAGCTCTAGGCGTGGAAGTGACACGGTCTTGACAGGGGCTACTCGTGTTTTCGCTGTAAGGAGATGGACGAAAATTTGTTGCTCGTACTCGGCACGCACATAAATAGCTGCGCCATACGCCTTTTGCGACGCATCGCAAAATCCATGATGCTCGACTATGGCACCCGGTTGGCTACCGACCCACCTGGGGACTCGGACTTCGTTTAACGCTTTGTAGCTGAGGAGAAACTCAAGCCATTTCTGAAAAAGGTCGTCGGGAAGCGGACTATCCCACCCAAGCTCTTGCAGCCATATTTCCTGCATGAACATTTTTGAGCTAACGATGAACGGTTGGCTTGCAACCAGCTGGATCGAATAGTTTGGAAATTTGCGAGAGGACCTCACGTTTTGTGTAGGAGGATCGCAGCTCCAGAGGTGTTGGCACAAAATAGAATTCGTCAGACGTAGCTTTCCATCGGATTCCTAACGTTTTGGCTGTGCTGGCATCGTCTATAGGGATATCACGGAGAATATCCTTTTGATTGGCCGTCCACTTCCTCAAAGGGAAGCCTGCTGTAAGGAGCGCTTCACGAAGTTCTGTGATCGAACTCTGCGCTTCCTCTTTGTCGTGTGCTCCAGCAAGGACGTCGTCGACGTACATGTGCTTACGGATTATGTTGCTAGCGCGCGGATATTGGTCTTTAATATCCTCTGCAAGCTGTTGCAGCACTCGGATCGCGAGGAAAGGAGCACAATTGACGCCGAAAGTGACAGTTCTGAGTTCAAAATTGCACAGTTCGCCATCTTTGTTACGAATGGACCAGACTTTGCCGGTACATTTTAGTGATGTCGGCGTTGAACACATACTGGAAATATCTCCATTTTAGTATCTGAGTTGTCAAGTCAGATTAGAGTACAGGACCAGCATGAAGAGTGTCATTCAAACTCTTGCCATTGGTGAAAGGGCTGGAGGCATTAAAAAACTACGCGTACCTGTGTAGTAGTGCTCTCTGGCTTGATCACAGCGTGATGCGGGATATAAAAACTACGGGAATCGTCGCACGCTGGGACCTGTCTCATGTGATCAAGATCTATGTAGTCTTGGATTACTGAATCGTACTGCTCCTTGAGTATCGGATTCTTTTTTAGACGGTTTTCATTTCGAATAAACTGGGCAAGTGCGATTGCTCTGGAAAACCCTAACTCGACGCGATCAGGATTGCGAAACGGTAATGTTACTTCATATTTCCCAGAAACGGTTCTTGTAGTAGTACGCACGAAGTTATTTTCGCAAAAGGAATCGGAATCACTGACAGGTTTCATCGGAAGGTCCTCCACCTCCCAAAACTTGGTGAGAAGTGCATCTAATTGCGGCTCTGAAGTGCGTATGACTTGCGTTGAAAAGGAAGAGATGGATCCTTGAGACGTTGGCCCTAGTGGACCGGTGAGAATCCACCCGAATATCGTCTCCTGACCTGAAAGAGTGCCACAGATATTCGGTTTTAAGCCTTCTAACAAGATTGAGGGAAGTATATCTGCGCCATAAGAACATATATTTGGGAACTCTTATAAAAGTACGGATCAGCCAAACCTATATTAGGAAAATCCCGTAACGCACTCTAAGGAATAGTATGTGAAGGCAAATCACTTGATAACTGCGAAAGCACATAAGCAGACGTGGTCAATGTGGCCGGGCCGGAGAGCCAATAGTTACCGTACAGAGCATTTGTGATCGAGCGGATACCGTACTGTTGAGGCCAGAAACTATAGCATCGCCTGTCTGGAAAGGAATTTTCACCAGGTGCAAAAGGCGCTCTGTTATAAAAGTTGCTTCTGATCCAGAGTCTATCAATGCACGTGCCTGGTAATTGGTACCCAGGTGACAAATATTCAAAATCGCCGTACCTAGAAGTACCCCTTGTGAATTTGTGGCAAAGTAGTTTTGAACATTCGGAGTTGGGTTTACGGAAGTGGACTGTACATTTTGGTTTGAGGGTATGTTCGGAGCAGGGAAATGATTGGGCGCCATAGACGAAGAGCCGCCACGATGCAGGAGAGTATTGTGACGACCCTTACACTTGAAACAATTATGGGTACTCTTACAGTCCTTGAGCTGGTGTCCACGAGCAAAACAGTTTAAGCACAATCGTCTCTGCTTAATGTAAGCACTTAGGTCGTTAACCGACATTTGCAGAAAACGGGGACAAAGGCGGACTGGATGGTTGTCTTCGCTGCAGAGATGGCACGACTGCGGCTTGACGCTAACTTTGGCCTCAAAGGTATTGACCTTAGGCACCGTATCTTTTCGGTTACCTTTGTATTGGATGTGCGTGTTCGTACTTGGTTTAAGGTTCTCAACAGCTTCCAAAGTACGATGACGCTCGAGCAGGAAAGTATTCATTCCTACCCATGTCGGAATATCAGTCTTTTTAGTAAGAGATTGTTCCCACAACTCTACCGTAGACTTTGGTAATTTGGACGCGCAAATATTGACAAGTATGCAGTCCCAACTGGCAGTGTCCACCTCGGACTGCTTTAAAGCCTTTAGACACTCTTGGATTGTGCTTTGTAGGTTCTTTAAGGCAGGTCCGATTTCTTCAGATACCGAAGGTAGGTTCAGCAAAATTTTCACCTGGCTATTAACTAGCAATCTCTTATTGTCGAACCTCGCTGTCAGATTTGCCCAAGCCGGACTGAATTTGGTTGGTCAGTGGAGACTTGGACACAATCTCCTTAGCTTCTCCAATTGTTTTGGCGTTTAAATAAAACAACTTCTCAACGTTGGTCAACCTTGGATTGCTTTCAAAAATTGCGGTAAAGAGATCTCTAAAATTAGGCCACCGCAGGTAGTCTCCGCTGAAAATCTCAGTATCGCAAGGGGGAAGGCGACACCCGCTAGACGTTTGCCTTTCGGTAGAGGCTTGAGAGGGAGGCATATCAGGGACATTGGCTTTTTCAATATGTGCTGTTAAACTGGCAGCGCAGTCTTCATATACTGCATAACAGTATTCATACTTTGATTGCATGACCGTTAAATCGTCAACAGCACCCTCGTCAGAAATCACGCCTGAGCAACATTCATATTCATGTTCAATTTTTTGCCATAGCGTTCGAATTTGTTCTCGCCGGACCTGACAATGGTAGAGCGAAGGCACAGTTTCGCCTGGAGTGTCAATCTTAGCTTTGAATTTGCTAAGCCTGTCAGTGACGGAGGTGAACTTAGCTAAGGCCACAGCAACTCTGGTTGCAGCCATTGATGTTGCTCTGGTACCTTTGCTTACTGACGTGATTTGAGAAGCTGCAGCTTTTTTGATGGACGCTGCGGTATCGCTATTTGTTTTTAACGGATTTCCCGAAGTTGCAGTTCGGGTTGGTGAAGGAGACTGTAAGGTGGTACGCCGGAGTTTCTCTGGAGCTGACAACAGGCCTTTTTTCGTTTGATCGTCCCCTGTTGGCATAGCAAGGGCACGCGTTCAGTTTTACGGCTGAGAGTCAATCGAGTAAAGAACCAAATCTGGGAAGGCCAACTCAACAAAAAATCAAACAAAATGTAGCAGAAATGAATGGAAAGAAGTTTTTTTTTTCGTCTTTGAACACAAAACTAACGATATTTGGAGTTTTAAATATGGAGAGAAAAATTTATTTTCAAATGTAGGAATTCACTAAAATATCGTTTATTTTTTCCCACCCAACGATTCTGTAATTTGGGAAGATTTGTCAATAATATTTCGCAGCAACTTTCGTAGAAATTCGGAGAAAATAAAGAATTTCAATATAGCAGAGGCTGATCAAAGGAAACGATGTAAAAAACAACTCAAAATTTATAAAAATTGCATCATTGAATAAATTATTTATTTATATAAAACTAGCTAAACCCGCCGCGACTTCGTCCGCGTCCAAGTTTTGAAAAAATCGTAGTAAGTAGAAAAAATTGTATAGCTCTCTGAACACTGTATTTGTATATTATCTATTTGTTAAAAAGCTAATTCTTTTTTTTTAGCTTAGTGTTCAGAAAATTTCTAATTTACGGTTGATTAAAATAAAACAATCTGGGAATAGAGGATTTAGTAAGGCGGGGAGAAGCAGTGACCTGTACACGTACTAAATTCTATCCCGTCCCGTCGTACCGGACACAACCTAATTTTCAAGTCGCGTAAAAATTTCAGAATTAAAAATTATTCCCTTCCTGTTTGGTGAATGCTAAACAGTCAAGGGACATTTTATTTATAAGTGCGCACCTATATATATTTGTTTTTAATTAGATCTCCAGAATATTCTTTTTTGATCAATTTATGTAAATAAACGCAGTTTGAGATATGTAACTATTTAAACATGTACCTATGTGTCTTTACTATGCGGCAACCAAAACAGGGAAAGTTCATTTCTTAAAGGTAAAAAAAATTAGAAGCAAATTTAATTTTTCTTTTTTAAAATCGGAAAAAATAAATATATTGTTAATAAGGGTCACAGTTCCCGCTGCCCACTGATTTTTATCTGCAAAAAGCTTAATGGAATAATAAGCTGTTTTAGCAACCCTGTTTATTTTTCTCCGTCAAACACATTCTTCATTGCGAAATGTTATGAATTTTTAGGTGTTTCAATCGATATAAATCTCCTAAATAATCAGCTCACAGCCTAGTTTATTAACAAAACCTCGCAAATGAAATAAGGAGACAATTAATGTTTAGCAGACTGCTACCGTGTGCCATCACTTATCCTGTATCGTTGAAGTCACGTACCACCTCTAACATATAAACATATGAAAGCAAATACACAAACATACATTTTTTGGCTGTTAGTTTTGTTAAGTTTTAATTAAATTATTTTGAAACGCGATCAACATTTTGTTAAAGCTATCGATGTGATTTGTATGTGCTATAAGATTCAATGCAATTGGATGAGGCCATTCTCAATTTGATTTATTGCTTGTTTGTGTGAAAAAAAATCACACACATACATATGCACGCACTCAGCGCGCTCTCACTCTCTCTCTCGCATTCTCAGTGAAATACAACATTGCCTGAGCGGAAAAACCGTTATGGGCCCATACAATCCTTTAATTGGCTTTTTCAATAGATTGGAGAAAAATTTTCCAATTTCCTTTCTTAGTGAGCGCCTGCATAACTAAACGAAGGACTATGCCAAAAATCAGACCTGTACGATAAGCCGTTTTCGCTGTGGCTTGATAATATGTCAGTCTGTCAGTCGGGCGTACAGATTTATATATATAGATAAACTGGCACCAGATTGCAGCTCTGCTTTCCTTTTTATTTATTTTGGATAAAAATTTGGATATATATTTTGAAGCTGTGTAAAAATTTGGAGATGTATGTATGTATGTATGTATGTTTATAAAATACTTTTCTGTCTGTTGAGTATATATGTATGGATTTGGCGCGCAATTCTAAGATGTATGTGTGATTTTGGCGCGCTCTATGACTTGGACCTGTATGTATGTGTGTGTGTTGTGTGTTGTAATATGGCCGCCTCCTTAGGACATGACTTTTGATTTTTCAACTTAAATGTGTGTAATCGTGTGTTTATGGATATGTCAGTGTGAATGTAGAATTGGCGGGAAAAAGTTGCTTACATACATGCATACGTATATATATAATATAATACATATATGCCAATGGATGTGCACTGGAATGTGCTTTATATGTGTACTAGCAAAAAGCCCGTCGCGCTTCGCTGCGTATAGAACCCATATCAGAATCAGTTTGAAGTATATCGCGAGAGACAAATATTTACCAAATTTGAAAACAATCTATAAATTTGTTTCCTCTGTAGAGCCCAGAAATCGAATCATACATACATTGGCTTGAAATCAAAGTTTTACTACTTTGCTTTTTCACCGTTACGACTTTGCTGCTGCCTTCTTACCACCCCCATCCCACCTACACCCCACCCACTCCCAATCTACTTCTTACACAACTTCCACCCGTTTCCCACCTACTTTCCACCCACTTGCCGCCCACATCCCACACACCTCCCACCCACATCCCTCCCACCCACTTGCCGCCCAATTCCCACTCGCATCCATCCCACTTTCCACCAACCCACCTTCCACCCCCTTCCCGCACAATTTCCACCCACTTTCCTTATTTGAATTATTTCATGTTGCTGCTTTTTTAAATGTGGCTGGAGTTTTTGTATTTGCGTTTGTTTTTGTTTTAATTGCAACTGTACTTTTTTAGTTTTGTACTCTGTCTTGTTGTTGCCGTTTCATTTCATTTTCTTACGCTCCTGATCGGTAACTCAATTCAATTGCTCCCACGCACACATTGAAATCGTTTCTCTTCGATTTATGCTCTTTGGGCTTTGGTTTTGCGTGCGTTCTTTGCACTCTGATGCAACTGTAAAGCAAAGTGTGCCTTTCGAAATGAACTGGGAGCAAATGGCTGGTAACCTTAACCACCAACTTTCCACCCAAAGGTGGTTGATTTTCCGGAGGATTGGTATGCAGTAATTGTTGAATTTTTTTTATGGATTTTTGAAAATGAGTTTGAACTTGATCACATGAAAAACAAAAAAGTTTCATACAAAAGTTTTCCGCGAATTTTCCACATTTCCCGACAGAATTTTCCGAAATCTTAGTACTCACTTTCAGCATTAGATGAAGCTACTGTAAAAAACTCAGCATCCTATCTTTTATGGTTTAGGCTGTGCGACGGTCACCAGTCAGTGAGTCAGTCAGGTCGAACTCTTTTATAAATATAGATAACACTAGTTTACAGCCAAAAAGACCCATTTCTACTGAAAATTTTTTTTAGTGTAGTTTGGAATGGTGATCTCAAAAATCCATTTCAAAAATTTTTTCATGGCTCCGTTTTTGAAATATAATTTTTTTTTATTTTTTGGTAGGGGCACTTACATTTTAAGCCATATCTCACTTTATAATTGTCAGATAGAGTCAAGCAAGATAAAAATCGAAAGGTTATTTCGCTGCCGGTAATCGAGTAGAACATTGTTTTTAAATCGGTTCATTAGTTTGACTACAATATCCAAAAATATTTCGAAAAAATCGATTTTTTGCTCGAAAATTCATTTTTGGTCGCCTGGAAAAAATATAAAAAAAATCCAAAAAAAAACTATTTTTATTTTTTCTACATAAGAACCGCACTTCTACGAAGAAAAACAGATATCGATGATCAAAATCTGTGAACAAACACAGGAGCTGTAAGCAATTTAGTGCAAAAAAATGTGATATTTTCCTGAATATTTTAAAATAAATTTTCGTTTGCTTCGACTTTTGTTCCGTTTTTAATTTTTATTATTGTTCTGGCTTATCGTTCACTTCATAATTTGACCAAAAAACGAAGAAAAGTACAATGTTAATTTTTGGAAACACACAATATACTCAAATTTGACTGTTAGTTCCTCTACTCAATTTGATCCATCTATGATACGTGTTACACGATTTTCCTCACCAATACCTTATTTTCTTCGTAAAAGTGCGATTCTTAAGTAGAAAAAAATAAAAATAATTTTTTTGTATTTATTTATATTTTTTCTAGTCGTTTAAAAATGAAATTTCTTGGATTTTCGAGCAAAAAGTCGATTTTTTTGAAATATTCTTGGTTGTTAAATTCAAACTACTGAACCGATTTAAAAACAATGCTCCACGCAATTATTGGCAGCTCCATTACCTTTCGATTTATTTCTTACTTGACTCTATCTGACAATTATGAACTGAGATATGGCTTAAAATGTAAGAGTACCTACCAAAAAAATTTAAAAAATTAATATTTCAAAAACGGAGCCATGAAAAAATTTTTGAAATCGATTTTTTAGATCACCATTCCAAACTATACTAAGAAAAATTTTCAGCTGAAATGGGTCATTTTTTTTTTTTATTTTTGTAAACTAGTGTAATTAAAACTAGATAAATTGCCAGAACAATTAGGAGGCCAATGACTTGGCAGTGCAAAATATGGAGTGGCAACTTGGTGGAAAATTATACACATATTTTTATTGGAATTTGAATTAACTTTTTTGTTCCACCGCTACTTGCTGGGGGCGAGATGTGGAGTTGTCCTCTTTTATCCGGCTCGTATGGAACAAAATGATTGTAGTAGGGTGGACGTCTTTTAGATGTTGGTTGAGGCACAGACACAATGGGGCAATCTCTTCGTTGTTGATTTCAATGTTTATTCACAAACTAAATTCTGCTGCGCTTAAGTTCACATCTCTATATATCTCTATAAATATAAAAGAGAGTGTCCTGACTGATTCACTGACTGACTGACTGACTGACTGACTGACTGATTGGCAATCATCGCAGAGCCCAAACGGTAAGAGATAGAGGGCTGTAATTTTCACAGGAGTTTCCGTTGGTGGTGAAAGTGCGTACTAAGACGGGGTTTTGGAAAATTCCACCCGGAAAAGTCGGAAAAGCGTCGGAAAAGTTTGTATGGGAAAAATGTTATTTTTCACCCGATTGACTTGAAACTTGGTTTGTAAGCTTAGTACGCGAAATAATTCGACACGTGTTTTCCCGATTTTGGAAAATCCGCCCACGAGGAAAATGGTCGGAAAATTCTGCATGCAAAAAACTATTTTTCATCCGATTGGCTTGAAACTCGGTTTGTAAGGACAAAATACGAAATAAAATGAAATGTGATTTTTCAATTTCGGAAAATCCGCCCACGAGGAAAATGGTCGGGAAATTCTGCTTGCAAAAAACTATTTTTCATCCGATTGGCTTGAAATTCGGTTTGAAAGGACAGAATACGAAATAGTTTGATATGTGATATTCCGAAGTTAGAAAATTTGACCCAACGGTCGGAAAATTCCCGGAAAATTCTGCATGAAAATAAATATTTTTCATCCGATTGGCTTGAAACTTGGTTTGTAAGGACAAAATACGAAATAAATTGTAATGTGATTTTTCAATTTCGGAAAATCCGCCCACGAGGAAAATGGTCGGAAAATTCTGCCTGCAAAAAACTATTATTCTTCCGATTGGCTTGAAATTCGGTTTGAAAGGACAGAATACGAATAGTTTGAAATGTGATATTCCGAAGTTAGAAAATTTGACCCATCGAAGTTGGAAAATTTGGCCTGACGGTCGGAAAATTCCCGGAAAATTTTGCATGAAAAAAACTATTTTTCATCCGATTGACTTGAAACTCGGTTTGTAAGGACAAAATACGAAATAATTTGAAATGTGATTTTTCAATGTCGGAAAATCCTCCCACGAGGAAAATGGTCGGAAGATTTTTCAAAAAACTATTTTTCATCCGATTGGCTTGAAATTCGGTTTAAAAGGAAAGTAGGTGAATTAAATTGAAATGCGACTTTCCAAAGTTGGAAAATTTGCCCTGACGGTCGGAAAATTTCCGGAAAATTCTGCATGAAAACAACTATTTTTCATCCTTTTGGCTTGAAACGCGGTTTGTGAGTATAGAATACGAAATAATTTGAAATGTGATTTTTTAATGTCGGAAAATCCGACCATGACGAAAATGTCCGGAAAATTCTGCATGCAAAAAACTATTTTTCATCCGATCGGCTTGAAACTCGGTTTGTAATGTCAAAATAAGAATTCATTTTTGTTTTTACTTTCCGATGTTGAAAATACCGCCGGGATGCCCACTGGGAAGTGGTTGGGAAGTGAATGGGATTTGGGTGGTGTGAGTGGAATGTGGGTGGTATGTTGTTTTGGAAGTGGGTGGTAAGTGGATGTAAAGTGGGTGGCATGTGACAGGAAGTGGGTGGGATGTGGGTGGGATGAAGGTGGAAACTGGGTGGTATGTGGGCTAGAAACGGGTGGGAAGTGGACGGGAAGTGTGTGATGTGTGGGTGGGATGTGGGCGGGAAGTGTACGGGAAGTGTGTGGTATGTGGACTTGAAGTGGGTGGGATGTGGGCGGGAAATGGGCGGTTAGTTGGTTTGAAGTGGGAGCGATGTGGGCGGGAAGTGGGTGTGCGTTGGTTTTATACTGTTGAAGGCGCAGCGAAGCGCGACGGGTTTTTGCTAGTACATATATATAAGTAAACCGGCTAGAGATGGCACTTTAAACGATAAGAAGGGTACTCGCACACTCTAGCAGGTTTTCAGATTAAGTCTAGGTTATACATAAACTTACGGCTATTTATTTTGATTGGAATGACGGAATCGGAAAGCAAACAACTAGACATCGGATTTTAGGTTTTTTTTGTTGTTGGTCTAAAAAATTCGTAATTTTGGCATTGGATAATAATAATATTTTAAGATCTTCATATCCAAAATATGTTTTTTTAGGTAAATAGCATATGCCAAAATAGGTCGAAATAGGTAAATATAGGTCAAAATATGCTTTACTCAAATACCACTCCAAATTTCGTATATGTATATGATTAGAACGATATAAAATACCGAAGACAAGAAGGTACCATGTAAAGGCCACCACTGTAGATGGTTCATAGCGTACTAATCAAAGCACAATTATGGTAAATACCAGTAGTTTGAATCTTACTGTAATTTCGTTTTCTCGTACGGTATGCGTCGTATAACGTAGAGACCGCAGAATTCAGTTTGGTTAACGAGTTTAGTTGAAGCACGAGCGAAAGTTTTGAGTCAGGGACGCGAGCCTTATTATAAAGTTGGTATGACATTTAGATTTGGTATTGCATCTGCCTGGCTTCTGTACTTAGTTGAAGGAGAAAAAAGTGGACCTGGTGATATCATTGCATCTTAACTGACTTGGTTCCGTTTTGGTATTTTTTCGCAAATTAGTTGTATCTCCGTCATAGTAAAATTATACGAAACTTCTGTATGCTGCGGTCAATTCTCTTCACCACTGCACTGTGGGCAAAAAGTCCGAAATTTTAGCATAAAGTCTAATTTTAAAGCTAGAGCGTTCAAATTTGGCACAAAAGTGTAATATATTGATATAGAATTTCGGTTTATTTCTGTTTTGCAATTAAACTACTCCTTCAACCAATCCGCCCACACCCAAGTAAAAACGAGAGCGCAAGTTAAAGTCGGCTCTATCCGACTTCGATATACCCGTTACTCATAAAAAAACATGTTTAACAGTGTTCCTGCGTTCCTTAGGGTGAACATCTGAAAAGTATGCAATTTTGGCGTGGCCAAAATTTGAAATAAACTTGATCTGCCTGCAAGTATAAAGCTAAGTTCACACAGTCAAATTAATTTGTCAAATGTCTTGGTTTTAGCGACCTGATCTGTGTAAATCCAAATGGTTGGTTATTCTGGCTCAAGGTCATCCGTCCCATCCAAGGAATGAAAAACGGTGGATTCTTTTTTATTTCCCAATATATTTCGAGCCCACATCGGGGTCCGTCTTCAGGGGGCTATTAAACAACATTGAACATATAATTAACAAGATTTTAGCTAACAAAAAGTAAACAACATTCGAACCTATACATACATTGATACGGGACAAGAAACAAGTACTCGCCACAGAGTTTGATGTGAAACTAATTAATCCTAATGTGTGTTTTGGTCAAGTAAGTGCCTATATATGTGTGCGCAGTTCTCTGTATCAAAATTAAAATTCAGCCTAATATTTGTTGGTGTATTGATTATGTGCAACATTTCCAGAGTAAATCTCTTATTATAGTTACGCTCTTGTTGTAGAATACTTGTGGCATCAAAATCAGGAGAATGTCCGCTCTCTGCACAGTGGGCCACAAGTGCTGTTTTTTGTGTGTTGATCTCGTTTCGTCTTTTTATATCTGACCTGTGTCCAGATAGTCTCGTCTTAAGCTTTGATTTTGTCGTGCCAACATATATTTTGTTACATATGTTAGTCCCGTCTCCAGCGCATGGTATTTGATATATTAAATTATTTTTGTCCAACTTTGCAACATTGCTCTTCATATTGTTAAACAGAGCAGCCAAGGTGAATGTTGGCTTGTGGGCTATTGCTATTTGATCCCTGTCGTATAGGTCAGCTTTGGCGAGTCTTTCTGAGTACTGGGGAATATATGTCACTGATTTATATTATATGTTCTTGTCTGTTCAGCTCGTGTTGTTGTGGATTCTTTTCCAATACCTTTAATTATCGACTTAATGATCTTGTGGGGAAAGTCATTCTTGGTCAGTATATTTTTAATTTTGACTAAATTCTCTGTGTGAAAAATTGTATCGCTGGTATCCAGTATCCGCTTAGCAAGATTTTTTGCCGTGTTTATTACCATGTTTTTTTGGATGTTTTTAATGGTAATTTATTATCCGTCCTGATGCTGTAGGTTTTTGATACCAGTTAACCTTAAGAGTGTTGTCAATCCTGTGCACTGCAGCGTCTAAAAATGGTAGTTTGTTGTCAGCTTCTAATTCTATGGTGAATTGTATGTCCTTGTGATATGAATTTAGCACCTGTAGAGTTGTTTGGATGTCCTCTTCTCTGACTATCGCAAAGAGATCGTTAACATATTTGGTTAAGAGTCGGGTAGTTTTTACCCTCTTAAGGACTTCTTCCATGACGATATCTGCTATAATTGGTGACGCTGGAGATCCCATGGGGAGACCTTTCAACTGAACATAGAGTTCGTCTTCAAACTTGAATTATCGGTTCTCATTTATACAAAAAGTTAACGCTTCCAGAAATAGTTTTTTGACATATTCGTGTGGTTTTTGATTAGTTCCCATTTGTCACGAATTACGTCAATTGCCAGGTCTGTGGGGATACTAGGGAATAGTGATATCACGTCGAAAGAAATAAGTTTCTCATCGTCAAAAATGTGGGAGTCATTTATCCTTGTCTTAAATTCTGTTGCGTTTTTTACGTTGAATGTGGAGTCTATCGTCAAGTTTTTTAAAATTTCCGACATATATTTACATATATGGTACGAAGGAGAGTTAATCATAGAACATATTGGTCGGAGAGGAGTGTCTTTTTTTTGGATTTTTGGTAATCCATAGATCCTAGGTGGAAGTGCCGTGCTTGTCATGAGTCTGTTTCTTTCGCTCCTTGAAATCAGATCCAGTTTAAATAATTTGTCTACTATTTCGTTGTTTTTGTTTGTAATTTTGAGGTTGGGTCTTTCCTTATAATCCTATATGTCGATAGATCGTCTAATATGCTTTTCATTTTGTCCGTATAATCTTTCCTTTCCATGGCGACTGTTACATTTCCCTTATCCGCATTTAAAATAATTACGTCTTTATTTTCTTTTAGAAATTTCCTGGTCTGACCCACTGTATCTAGTATTGCTTGGTCCATTGCGCTCTTCGTGTTTTTTGTTGTGCAGTCTTTGATGAGCAATGATAACTTTGTTCTCGCGGACTCTTGTTTCTCCTTGCACCTAACTGTCTGCACCAATTCCTCTCCATCAGCTATGCATTTGAAGAGAGGAAATTGGGTTTTGCCTAAAGGCAACGCGAACTTTGGACCCTTTGCAAGAAGTGCTTGTACGTTTGGCGGGAATTTTGTTGTTGTTGTGTTCACAAACCACTCTCTGTTGTTCGTGTTCTCCGTAAATATTCCATTCCGCTCATTCCGCAGCCTCTCAAATTTGTCTAATTGTCGTTCCCTAATTGTTGTTGCTAGTTTTTTAGTTGCGGTGCTCACTTTTGAGCAGATGGTCGATGCGTCTGCTATACTAATTTGTGTTTGGAGTTTTGTTTTTGTGTTCTTTAAATGTTTGGTTTCTTCGGCTATTTGTTTGTGTTTAAATTTAATAAGTACGTTCAGTAATTTTGTTTGAAAGAGTCTGATGTGTCTATCTAGTTGCTGTTGTATGTCCGCAGGAATGTTATGTTCTTTATGAAAGATGTGTCCCTTTGTTGTGTTTTGAATAAATTTGGGAATTAGTCTAGTCTTCCTACACCTTAACAGAAATTTTAAGCTAGTTTTTAGTTTAGCCATTTTGGTGGACATCGACTGGAACTTGTTGATTATCGTTCTGGTGTTGCTGTTGTAGCTTCTTTTTATCTGTGCATACGTCATGGTTGTGAGTTATGCTTACGGCGTGCCTTCCGTGAATTTAATGTCTTGGTTTTAGCGACCTGATCTGTGTAAATCCAAATGGTTGGTTATTCTGGCTCAAGGTCAATATGGCGAAAATTTGACAAAATAAGTTTGAGTTGTATGTGAACGCCATATTTATTTGCAGTCAAACTCATTTGACGACCGATTTGACGAGTTTCACCAAGCATGCTTTCGATAAGTTTGTGCGCTGTCTGAACGCAATGTGAACACTGTTTGTCAAACTGTTATCGCATTTGCCGATCTTGCAAGTCAAATGTAAGAACAAACTTTGGCAAACTTGTGATGATAGTCCGAGTATTTGAATTGCTAGGACTTTTGTAAATCAGTTTGGATAACTAATTTGGATAAGATGGATAATGGAACTAGATAAAGTAGAATAAGATATTATTTTTATTAAATTATCACAAAAATTGCAAAAGAATTATCGCAATGTTGTCCATATATGTTGGACTTGTCATCTCTAATAAAACAGTTCCGCAGAAATTGTCTTTACGGTGACTATTGCGATTTAATTGCTTAACTTTTTACACGAATTAATTTTATCATGATAAATTACCGTGAATTTTTTTTCAACCAGGATAAAGTATTGTTCACCGGTCCGGTAACGCTGTGTTCACTACAAATAATTGACAGTGCTCTGTCAAATTTTTAATTAAGTTAAGCTAAGTTCACACAGTCAAATTAATTTATACAAACTGTCATGGCGGAGTTTAACTGACTCGAGTTCGAATTTGTCTGGGTGTTCACACACACGTCAAATAAATTTTAATTGAAATTTGTCGAAATTTCGGAAGTTTCGATTGAATTTGGCTTAGTGTTCACACTTGGAAATTTGGTGTACGTCAAATTTGTCTTTCACAGAAACTATTGTGGAGTGTCGATAGCCGCAGTCAAATAATCGGCTTTCAAAAACAAAGGCATTCCAAATTGTTGGGTGCTTTTCCACCAGAGATACCAAATCAAGGTGTCCTCTTCGTTTAAGGGTCTGGACACTCGTGGGCGACTGCGTGCTTGCTTTGCCGGAGGCTCGTCGTAAAGTACTTTTAAAAATGATTCGGTCATTTGACCAAAGACATTTATTAAATTAAAGTCAAATTTTTGTTTACTATTTATGTACTTACAATTTAAACGCAATCGTCACCTCAAAGACAATTTCTGCGGGACTGTTTTATTAGAGACTAGCTCACATTACCCGTCCTTGCCGGGTGGTTTTAAATTTGGTTAGTAATTTCAGAAATAAAGTCCTTTAATTTTACCAAAAAAAATTATGTAAAAAAAAAAAATTATGTTCACTGCATGATTCGAACTCGTCTCTACACAACCAAGCGCTTGCACCAGTACCGCTGGCCTATCTGGTTCGACAATGGTACAATGACAAAAGTCCAATAAATGGTACTTGATTTGTGGAAAAATTTTTGAAAAATTTTGTTGTTGACAATTTCTGTTTGTTTGTTGTACAATTGTTGTATTTGTTGTTGCTGTATATTCATTTGGGTTTGTTGTTGTAGTTGTTGTTTTTGTATTTGGTATTGTGTTTTTCTTATTTGTAGCTGTTGTATTTGAATCTCCTTTAAAATATTGTTTTGTTGGTTTCGATCATACCTGTTAAATAATGATTATTAATGGTAGTCATTATTAATTAGATTATTTTTGTTTAAAAGTTGAATTAATGATTAAATTGCGATTATTTTCGGTTTCACACAATTATTTAATGATTACGATACCATATGATTACCATATGATTACCATAAATTATTAAAATAATTGAAAATAATGGAAAATAATGGAAAATAATCGTTTCCATTATTTTCCATTATTCCATTATTTTCCATTATTTCCATTATTTTCCATTATTCCATTATTTTCCATTATTCCATTATTTTCCATTATTTCCATTATTTTCCATTATTTCCATTATTTCGACTATTTGAGACTATTTTGAGAGAAACAAATTATTTTCAACATCACATTTTTCTGTACGAGATATGCTTACAAAATATTATCAAGAACGTATTAAATATTTCATGTTTTCACATTAAATTAAACACAAACATTAAACATATTCAGGGTTTGCCTTCATTAAAACTAAGTTTTCGAATGAAAAAATCAGACAAGAACAACTTTGCGTATTTTTATTTTGTTCGTCTGCTCGCTGCCTATGCCAATTCTTATTGGATTTTATAGCTTGCGTTGCATTCGCGGTTCCGTTAAGCGTCATATGTTTAAAGAGAGATTTGCAAGTTCAACACGCTTAAATTCAACACATATTGTTTTATATATTGAACGTTCATAGTTGAGTTTAAGTTTGAAGTGGGTTTTGTTAAATTGAATTTTGTGTATTTCTGTGTAATTGAAGTTTTTTATATTATAAATTGTGAATATAATACAATATTTGGTAAGTGTAGTATCCGGCACTAAAAGGTGGCCATGGAATGGAGCTGTCATTCCAGAAATCGATCTGTATGGAAATGTTGTAATGTTGTTTAGTTCTATCTGGGCTGCCGAACAATACGGAGCTAAAAAAATAAATATAAATACATCGTTAATTATAGATAAGTCAGTCTCAATAAAATACGGGTAAGTATTGAAAGGAAACAGTTTCAAAAATACACATAAGCTAAATTAATGCCTATTAATAACAACTGAACACGTTGTATTGCATTTACACCAGTCGGCTTACTTATTTTGACAACATTTAAGTAAAGTCTAGGTCCTTGTTGTTTAAAATTACTTTTTAAAAAGTTTGATATCAATGGAAAGGCATTTAATTTCCGTTTGAATGATACAATATTTTGCTTAACTTATTAAGTACTCATTGAAAGTTCTCAATTAGCTCGGCATGTAGTAACAAAATCATTAAGCGTAATTTTGACCAATTTCCAGTAGCCTGATTAATTTGAAACTTTGCATACGTATCAAGAACCGATGATAAGTTTAAATAGCATTAAATGTTATCAAAATAAATATGCCGACTAGTGTACACTTGTTATAACTTTTGTCACTTAGTATGATTGAATGGAGTACACAAACATTTTTAATTTAGGTAAAAATGTCTCAGTCCATTTTCGAGAGCGATTGCGATTTTTCAGCAGATGATGCTTTGGAAGATCCGACTTCTACCTTCAACAAGCACGAGGAAAAGGCGCTTAATAGGGGAGAGTCCCAGCCCTCGCAAAAAAATTGTTTGGAATCGCCAACTGATTTGCAACAGCTAATTTTTAAAAGCGATTTTTATGTGGATGTGGAAAAGGTTTGAACAACAACTCAATACATAGTATTATTTATTTGTGGTTTAGATGCAACTGCGTTTATGCACGTCAATTCGTGGTTTCTCAACAAACAATTTCGGGTTACATACCGATCTGTCACAAGTACAACATCTGAGACCGGCAAAGTTTCTGGGGACCGAAAACGTTTACGAAGCTCTACCGAGTACGCTTCCTGTTCATCTGGGCAGAATCGTCTTACCTGATAACGCGTTGCAGCACACCGTAGCACTACTAACATAGCCAATTGCTGACAAAGCACAAATTCCAGCAAGCATTTCAGAGCTGTAAACTTGAATTACCTACCTTACCTACCATTTTTCACAAACTGAAACATTCCTGATTACCTTTTTTATAATCGTAATGTAAGGTGGAATACGAATATTCAGTGATATTCCAAAATTTAATACTTTTACAATTACTTGAAATGTAACGGTAAAGGGTTTAGTAATTGTGCTTGAAAAGTCAAATATTTAGAATTTTTAGGTTCCAAAGAAATTACTTAAGCCCATATAACTTCTTATATTACATATTTGTTTAAAAATAACAATCTTATATTATATCACCAGAAGTCATGTTGGCCTTCATCACCACTAGTTTTTCAAAGAAAAATCGGAAAGGCATGGCGTCTGAGTCGTTAATTATATTGGCAAATGAAAACATTCTTTCACAGGGGCTGACGACGTTAGTGCGGTTATACCTGATCGCTATCTCTTTAAGCATTGAATATTTTCAAGCATCTCGAAATTTGTAGACGGATCAAGCAAATATCTTCCCAACTGTTCTTTAATATCGTGTTTTATTACACACAGCGAAGCGTCAACACTATTATCTGTTGGTTGGGCTCCATCTAAAACAATATTAATTAAAAATATAAATTATGTTTATAGAAGTATCGACTTTTTGATTTCTGATTTGGCCAAGCCATCGGTTTTAAAATAAAACAAAGAAATAAGAAGTCATTGAATTGCAAAAAGATTTTTGTTTCCCTACCGGTTTCGTCGAAATCATAGAATTCATGCTTGGGGACTATATCCTTACTTGTGTCCATTGTATTTTTATATGTACAGACATATTTCACAGCTTCTGCTACAACAATTTCCAGAATTTCATCATATTGCCGACCATGCAAAGCAATCACCCTTTACCGTTACAATTATCCAAGTAATTGTAAAAGTAATTAAATTTTGGAATATTCACCCTTTACCGTAACAATTATCCAAGTAATTGTAAAAGTAATTAAATTTTGGAATAATCACTGAATAATCATAATTCCACCTTACAATTACGATTATAAAAAAAATCGTAATCATTAATTGTTTTTGCATTACCTAAAAAATTGTGTTTATAGTAATGAAAAGTAATTAAATACGGGAAGTAATGAATACATTACAGCTCTGCTATTTTTGTACTACGGCTGATATTTGGTAAGGAAACCGCCGTAGCTTTCTTGGTTACACGTGCCATTGGCTAACCGAAAAGTTCGAACGGAAATCGGTTGCGTTGGCATGCAGAAGAATGTTTGGCGTACATTCCTCCGAAAAAGTGGCCGAGATGATCGCGGAAATAAACAGCTGGTACGGACTTAAAAGCAACATAGTTATGACGGTCACTGACAACGGCTCGAACTTTGTTAAGGCCTTCAAGGATTATGGAATCAAAAACGACGTGGAAGTTCCCGAAAATATAAATGAAGACGATATGCCCATTTTCGAAAATGATAAGTTTTTTGGCCAAGCATCAGAGGTGTTGCAGCCATACACTTAATTTGCTTGCGTCAACGGACTTTGAAAAGATTCTAAAGACGAATCAGCCCCGTATATTCAGCATAAGATTGTAATATGGAATTGTATTAAGTGTAAAAATTATTTTTAAAATTTTTTTATTGTTCTTTTCAGGCATTGGACAAATGCAATAGCCTGTGGAAAAAGTGCAGATGGCCAAAGTCATCTGAAATAATTGTGGAACATTTGGGATCTTCGTTGGTATTGCCCGTCGTTACTCGTTGGAATTCGCTGTACGACGCGGTTAAAAAATTGTTGTCACATCAAGAGAAGCTTAACGAGCTTTGCGATAAGCTGAGCTTGGTGTCTTTCAGACAAGGTGACATCCAGTACCGAACATGTTCGCTTTGGTGATGGAACCAATTTCAAAGGCGCTGGATTTTCTTCAAGGAGAAAAAAACCTAAACTATGGTAATATAAATTATAATAGTTATGAAAAAACTTTTAGGTCTAAACGATTTTTTAATATCATTTAATATAGGCTACCTTATTCCGAGTTTAATGACGTTGAGCAACAGGTTGCAGAAACTATCTAAGAACGAGGAACTGCAATCTATATGCTCTGTCATACTACAAGTTGATGAAAAGTTACGAGAGCGGTTTAAGAACTATTTCTTGTTGACGGCAGAAGCACACACAGCAATTGCAGCTGCGGTGCTTACCCCGTGCATAAAATTGAAATGGGTGAAGGTTTTGCACAAACTGAACCCGGAGTGTAATGAAGAAAAAGTTCGCGATATTGTTTTGGACGCAATAGCCAATTTTTTCAAAGCACGCAACAAAATTCAATTTTGACACGAGTGCAACAAGCAATAGTTGTCCTGACATTGCTCAAAACTTTGATTTTGACATTGATGGTGAGTAAATCTGTCTGTTTGTTTGAATTTGTAACAAATTTCAATCTTTTTTACTTTTGCAGATGATGAAAACGCAAGTCCATCTTCTCAAGATGAACTACGCACGACACAACGGTCTTTAATTTGCCATCAGCTCTTCAGCTATTTGAGTGATAATGCTAGCTCGGAAGATATATGGCTAAAATATGGCATTTTAAAAGAAGCGTCTATTGCTTTTAACACGCCTTTAACATCTTCGGCTCCTGTAGAGCGTCTGTTTTTATTTGCTGGTATTATAAACAGCCCTAGGCGCCAATCATTGTCTGATATTTCATTCCAAAAATTAGTTTTAATGAAGGCAAACCCTGAATATGTTTAATATTTGTGTTTAATTTAGGGGGGTATTCTCTATGTCAAGGCTGTTTTTTGGACCTTTTTTAAATAAATCTTATTTGAAAACGCAAAGAGTTTTTCCAATTCTGTTTTTTGATTATATTACAAACAGATTAGAGTAAAGAAACAAAATTTTAATGCTTCTATGCGAGGGCTGCTTTAAAATTTATCGGCCGTCAAAGTGGGTGTCTAAAAAAACGTTATAGTGCTGGCGGCCATGACTCCAGGTCTCCAGGATGTCTGAAATGAAAAGTAAAAACGGGGTTATAATTAGAATAGATGTAATTCTGGTCTGAACCTCGAAAAACATTTTGTGATTTTTTTTTGACAAAATGGCGGCCATTCAAAAATGAAAAAAAAAAAATAGTACATTTTTAGTAAATTTAGTAAGATTTTTTTTTAAATATGATTGAGGCTTAGACCAGAATGGTGACAATTCTGCGTTGATTTCAGTTTAGATCATCAAAATCGGTTCAGTGTAACTGGAGATATCATGGCCGCCAGTTCGAAAAACGTGGTTGCGAGAAAAACGCGTTTAAAGTTTAAAACAAATTTTTTGGGAAAAAGAAAAAACAAAAAATCAAAAATCAAAAATGCAGTTCTTAAATGGTGACAATTCTGCGTCGATTGCATATAATTTGATCAAAATTGGTTTTGTAGAACTGGAGTGGTTTGGCAGTCCGAAAAAGTTGCTTTAAAATGTAACCAAAAATTTTACAAATATTATATACTTACGGATATTAGTCGGCGATGCCAGCTGCATACAGCGAATCTTCCTCATTTTCAAAAAAACTGTTTTCAGCAGCAGCTCTCTTTGCTTTGCGTGCCATTCTGCCTCTTTAGATGCGGCCGCAGCTGTAGTTTCTGAGCGATTTAGTAGGTAGTAGTATTGCGTAGGATAGCCTTCGAAAATTATCGATTAAAAGCCGATTAATAATCGATATCGTTCTGGGCGACAATATCTTACCATACAAGTTCAAGAACCAGCCGTTATATCACAGTTTTATTGACTGGAAATTTATTTACTCAAAAATTTCTCGATTTAGCGAAAACATTGTTCGACTAAAAAGGCTATATCTTCTAAAGTATTTTGAATTTTTAAAAATGGTTTTGGGGCGATATTCTCAAAACAAATTTTGCACATGGAGAATACCTCCTTAATGTGAAAACATGTAATATTTAATACGTTTTTGTTAATATGTTGTAAGCCAATCTCGTACAGAAACATTGTTGTTATTAAATGTGATGTTGAAAATAATTTGTTTCTCTCAAAATAGTCTCAAATAGTCGAAATAATGGAAAATAATGGAAATAATGGAAAATAATGGAAATAATGGAAAATAATGGAATAATGGAAAATAATGGAATAATGGAAAATAATGGAAATAATGGAAAATAATGGAATAATGGAAAATAATGAAAATAATGGAAAATAATGGAAATTAATGGAAAATAATGGAAACGATTATTTTCCATTATTTTCCATTATTTTCAATTATTTTTAATAATTTATGGTAATTTTCCATTATTTTTGATTATTTTTAATCGTAATCATTAAATAATCATAAATTTTTCACCAGACAACTATATAATCACTACGACTATTTTCCAAAAATAATTTAATTGATTATTAATTCTAATGGCAACTTAACATGTATGGTTTCGATATTGTTGTTTTTGTTGTGAATATGTGTGTTGTTGTTGTTGTTGTTGTTGTAACGGCGTCTGAAAAGATATGTACGTGAAGGAGGAAAATGAAAGAAAAGATAGAGGGTAAATTTAAGAAGATGTTGAGCTAGTCGGAGGCAGGCCCAGGAAGGCGGCTACCTCGACTGAGTGGGACCATAGGTCCAGAGGTACTAGTGGAGTGGGGTTGCGAGGGCACTCGAACAAATGTCGTGTGTCGTGGGGGGTGAGGCCACATTTAGGGCATTCGTCCAGGACGTCCGGGTTGATTCTGCTTAGATAGCTATTTAGTAGCTTGGACTTCCCGGACCGTAGTTGTGCCAATGAGGTCCTTGCGATTCGTGGGAGCAAGAGTTCCGACGGGTCGATGGGAGGGGGTCTGCCGCCTAGGACTACATTAGGTTGGTAGGTTGTGATGGCCTCAACAACGATGGTGGTGTGTGCCAGCTGTTTTGCCTCTGCGCAATCAGTGGTGGAGTATGGGCCGTCTCCTAGATATAGCTGGGTGGATGTGAGCTCCTTCCTGAGATCAAATCTCACAGCACGTGGTCGCCTGGACATGGGTTGTGAGATGATGGAGTGGTTCGGGTGGAGGTCGCCGTGACATCCAATTAGGTGTTGTTGAGTGAGAAGTTTATTGTGAAGGCGAACAGGGAGGACATCCGTCTCCTGGTGAAGATGATCAGGATGTGCCATGACGTGACAACCCGTAGCTACTCGCAGGGCGGCGTTCTGTGCGAGTTGGAGATTTCTCCATTGGGTGACACTAATTGAAGGTGACCAAAAAGGAGCAGCATAATTCCTCATCGACCTACCTATAGCTTTGTATGTGGTGATGATAGTTTCTTTCTCCATGCCCCAAGTGCTCCCTGCTAGGGCTTTCAACACTTTGGTCCTGCTCCTGACTTTCTATATTACACCCTCAGATTGTTTAGCGAAAGTGAACAGAGAGTCAAAAGTAACTCCAAGGATTCTATGCTGATGTCAAGGGCCTGACTAACTTCCTTCGTCCTAGTAGTGAGGAGCGTAGCAGAAGATTTGGGGGCGGAGAGGCTAAGATTACGGTTATTGAAGAAACGTGCAAGACTCGGAAAGTAGGCGTTTAGCCTTTGCTCGAGCTCACTGAAATCTCTGCCCGTTGTGATGATCGAGCAGTCGTCCCCGTACGTGATGATTTTCACGTCGGGTGATGGAGGCGGAGTTCCGGACACGTATGTGTTAAAGAGCAGTGGAGACAGGACACCGCCTTGGAGCACTCCCTGCTTGATGAGGCGTGTCTAAGACTGCTTCCCCCGGAATTCGACATGGGCTTGTCTACCCGATAGATAATTGGCCATCCACCTGGTGAGTTAGTTTGGGAGGCTGCTGTTGAGAAGGTCCTGGAGAAGTGTGGCATGGCTAACCATATCAAAGGCTTTGGAGAAGTCTAAAGCCACAACTATGGATCTCTCATGGGGGCGAGTACTATTAAGACTAGAGGCAATGGTGGTAGTTAGTTCACAGCGCCGTAGTAGTGCTGTGGCCTGATCTAAAGCCATGTTGGTGAGAGGCAGGAGAAAGGTGTTCTTTGAGATAAGGCAGCAGCAAGGACTCCAAGATTTTGATCACTGGAGAGAGCAGCGTGATCGGCCGATAGGACTGGCCTTGGTCCGCTGGTTTACCGACCTTTAGGACTGGGACAATCTTTCCGGTCTTCCAAATGCTGGGGATGTCAAGAGTCCTGAGACACAAGTTGAAAATGTGCGTCAGGAATCTGATGCCCAGCGGCCCAAGGTGCCTCAGCATGATGGTCGCTAGCCCATCGGGTCCGATGGCTTTGGAGGGCTTGGCGCTCTTGATGGCCAGCTCTATTTCCTCGGTGCTGAAGGACACCGGTTCTTCAGTGATGCGGAGGCTGCGAATCTTGCGGTTAATCTTTCTCTTGTTTTTGTCTGGGCGTTTGGGGTGTTTTATGAACTGCCTGTTAAAATCAGTTGCACATTTTGTGGCATCAGGTGGAGTGGTGCTACCAAACGAGACTGTGACCAGGTCATTTTTCCGAGGATTAGTAAGATTCCTGATGGTGCTCCAGAGCTTCTTGGAACCCTTGTCAAGCTCCTCAAGCCTTTGCAACCAAATGTTTTTTCGGTGCTGGTTGACTAGCTTAGTAATCTCCTCACTCAAGGACTGAATCTCGGGATTGGCCGCGTCGTCCTTCCTGAGTGCATCTCTCCTGTTAGCGAGGGGTACTGCATCGGCTGGAAAGAGAGGGCGAAGCAGTGGGATGCGTCCTGCGGGGATACAGCGTTTGGCTGCATCAGTGAGGATGCGTCTGCAGCTACGCTCTCCCGAACTGACCGTGGTCGGTGGAGGAAGAGTGGCAAAGATTGCTTCCGTGCTTGACTCGAATACATCCCAGTCTGCCTTACAGAAGTTCACAAAAGTGCGTGCTTCTGATGTTATGAAGTCCGCATCTTTTGTGATTCTAATCGAGATAGGGATGTGATCCGAGCCAAGCGCTATGTCCGCATGCCATGTGGTGTTTGTGATGAGGGCGGGGCTGACGATGGTTAGGTCTGGCGAGCTCTTACAGTTTGCAGTGATGCGGGTGGGATGGTCCTCATTTATGACGCAAAAATGAGAGGAGTCAATTTGTTCTTCTAGTAGGTCTCCACGGGCGTCACAACCGATTTCCGAAATCCACGCATCACTATGCGCGTTGAATTCCCACACCAGTATCCTGAGGTCTCTTGTGAGTAGATGCTGGATTTGTGGGCGGAAGCCCGTTCTACAGGCTGACACAGGGGGAATATACACATTCAGAACCTCTATCTCGTCTTAGCCGCTACGCACTGCAATGCCCAATGCATCTATGTGCTCATCATTGGTGACCACGTTTAGGGGTCGGTAATTGACCGAGTGGTGAATGATGGAGAACCTGGGCCCCGGGTTCGCTTCTACATCACCGGCGCTAAGAATTAGAAGTCTGAGCAAGCAGGCCGGTGTTGCTTGCTCAGTAAGTGAAAAAAAAAGGATAGGATAAATAAAAGAGGTGGTACGTACATATCTTCCCGTATTCCGGGATTGGCAATCCTTGGGCAGTGGGTTGTCCACTGCGTCGATTCCGGGACAGAGACCCGACTTGGGAACCGCGTTGTAGTGGTTTTAGATTTTGTTGTTGTGCTTGTTGTTGCGGCTGCTGTTGTTTTTGTTGTGTGAAAAATTGTTGTTGTGCATGTGGTGTTGATTGTTGTGTTTGTTGTTGTTCTTGATGATCGTATAGTTGTATTTGTTGTTGTTGTTGTAGTTGTAGCTGTTTTTGTATGTCTAATAAATTTTTTTCCACCTTCTCGGCCTCCGCCCTGGCCCTGGCGCGTGCCTTCCTTCCCGTCATTGTTTGGTGAATGATCGAAAATGAAAACGTTGTCCACTCTCACGCACGCATGCGAAGAAGAAAAAGATTACCGTTTATTGTCATTTTTTTCTATTTCACATCAATCCTTGTGTCGTTCGTTTGGATTTGGTTGGCGATTGGCACAATAACTTTGAGAGTAGATTTAGCTCAGTGCGTATGCAACCTGTTTAAGAGTTGGGAGTACTATGTTCAAGTCATAGTTCAGGTGTTTTATTTTTTTTTAGTTTATTATGTTTTTTTTTTTTAATTTGTACCAGATTGTACACAGATTAGGCTGAGGCGACTGAGTTTCTTACTGGTTAGTTATTACAAATTTATTTAGTTCGCCTTCTCACATTAGCTCACTCTCAGTATATTGCTACTGGAGCTAACCCGAAGGATACTTGTTCCCGTTTTAGGGGAAGTATGTGAGCTGCTTGAACCGCTTACGTAAAGAACATTGTCAGTAAGATAATGTCTTTTTGAAAGACGGTTCCATCCTCCATTGCCTTTAAGAAATGCAGCACTTCTGTTAATCTGCAGCTGTTTACTTAATTGTGTAGGCATTGTGGAAACTTTTCAACTTAACATTTATACTGAACTTCTTTTAGCGTTTATTTGAAAATCATAATATAGTATGTGCTATGCAATGCTATTCTTTCAAATGTTGCTAAGAATTATTTTTTATTTTCGCTATAAACGACGTTCTTTAATTTGCCGTCTGGAGCAAGAATAATTAAATTTTTGAATGAACTGACTCTCGAACAGGCTACATAGAATTGTCCGTGGGAAAAACAATCCTCTCTAAGGTCGAGTCCGGCAAGCCCTAATGTTTGTCCTTGCGCCTTATTTATTGTTATTGCAAAACACACTTTGAGAGGAAACTGAGCTAATATAGCACGTTCAGATAACCAATCAAGAGGCTTTCTCAAGATATTGGAAATATCTGGATATATCATTGAAGAAAGATCGTCGAGAGATGTGACAACGATACCTAAACTGGATGGAATGACAAGTTTTCCTTTATCTGTTGGATAGAGCCCATTTCCTAATTTAAGAAGCGTTTCTGCAAAACTTTTAGCTGATGGATCATTTCCTAAATATACTCGCATATTTTAAGTTAACGCAAGCTGTTTAATATGAGGCCACAAATATGAATCTTTTAAGCATGATTTTATTTCATCGGCTCTAGTACCTCGGGGCACAACTGGTAAAGTCTGTCGAAAATCTCCAGCAAACAGGACTGTTATGCCTGCCATGAAGGTCTCTTTTTCCCTTAAGTCTTTTAAGGTATTGTTTAAAGCTTCTATGCCAACTTTATGAGCCATCGTGCATTCGTCCCATTCAATGAGCTTGGCATCTTTTAAAACTTTTGCAATATTGCTATGTTTCGAAATATTGCAATGGGGTACTTAAACATTAAATAAATTAAATGGAAGCTTAAACGCAGAGTGTGCTGTTCTACCACCGTCGAGCAATGTAGCAGCAATTCCGGAAGAAGCAGCTGCCAATGCTATTTTTTTATTAAGGCGTACTTTAGCTAAAAGTAAATTAAGCAAGAATGTTTTACCAGTGCCACCGGGGGCATCTAGAAAAAACATTTCGCCATTTTCTGATTCAGCACCGTTTAATATTGTGTCGTAAACAAATTTTTGCTCTTCAGTCAATAATGGCTTATTGTCTTTGACAATTTGATTTAAAAGATTTGTGTCAAAACTGATATCTCTTATGTAATCTCTGTTTTGAAGAATTTCTTCTTCAGATCTTTTTGGCTGAGGCAGTCCATATGCTGTTATACATTTCCCACCTAGAGACAATACTATGTCTTCAGGGCAAATCAGACAATTGTTATATATTTCATCCAAATAGAATCAGCATCGTCTTCTAATATAGATCGCGCTTGATATATAATGTCTTCAGATAAACTTTTCTTGTATTTTTCCCACAATGATAAAGCATCGGATATTTGACAATATATCAGCATTAATGCAAAAAGTTCTCGCAACTTGTTAGGAACTCGACATATTATAGCTTCTTTCAATGGTCATCATTTTCAAGTAAATTTCGAGCTTTGCATGCTTTTTGAAATGTGTCATAAACAATATTATCAACAGTTTTAAGATATGAAAATGATGTTGGACCTACTACTTCATGGAGTAAAAGCCTGAGATAATAGCACTCAGTGTTCATAGGGTGTACTGTGTACACTCTACCTAAGGCTCTATCCATTTTTACTCCAGGCCAGCCTTCTACGTCGATTCCGCGTTTTCTTCTTTCGAGCGCTTTATTGTTCCAAATATAATAAGAAGGAACGTTAACGTAAAGAAGTGTTTTAGCAAAATCGTCAAGTTCGCATAATTCAAAAAAATCCTAAGAGAGTAGTTTTTGGCGGATTGCTTAGTTTTTCAATCAAACTGGTTGTGTCGTTTGGATTAAAGTAAACTCGCTGGCCATTTTCTAAATGCACTGATAATGGTACGACAGTTGGAAATCTTTCATGTATATTGAATTCAAAAATTCTCCAAGCACTTTCCGAACTACTTATATATCCACCACTTTCGTATAATGTGACTTCGTCTCTTTCGTAGCCGAGCTCAAAAGACGCTTGATCGCTTCCTTTATTTATATACTTGCAAACGTGTTTAATTGACTTTACAGAATTGCAGTATTCAACATTTATATGAGCTTCGAAAGATCGAAAGAGTACACAATTATAGGGTACAACCCAACGGTTATCCACGGTATTACCATTAATATTAACTGTAAAACCTCCATCTAGAGTTGCTCTTCGGCGGTATCGAGGATAACTATCACGTCCCGTAACAGTATCATAAATAAATTGTTTTGGAAATTGTTTTGTACATTTGCCATCTTTCATGCAGGGTGATTTAGGGTTTCAATCACCGCAGGGGCAATGAATCATATTTGATTTTACAATTTCATAGAGCATGGGATACTGCTTGAGGTCGGGTATTTCTGCACAGATGACGTCATCTATTTGATCTGGCTTAATATTTTCCTTTAGCCAAAGCAAAATGTGAACATGCGGTAAACCTCGTTTTTGCCATTTTACAGAATACATAAAGCACCACATTTGTCCAAACAAACTGCCTTTTGTAATTAATGACATTAATGCCTTTACTTTGAGGTGAAAAACTCTAGCAGTAATATCATGGCGATCATGAGGCCTTTGGCCTGGCAGTAATGCATCTGCAATATCCTTCCATCGGGGATTGCACGTAAATGTAATAAAAAGGCTAGGACGTCAATAGTGTCGAACAAAGTCATAGCGTCTTGACTTTTTTCGTGCATATAACGTGCAGAACCAGTAAACGAAGATGGGAGTACTATCATCTGACCAAGTTGAGCAGCATCTATATCCTGCCGTCCAATAGCATAGTTTTCCTTGGTTATTTCGTATGAAATTAGGCCTTTCTGTCTCAATTTTAGCATACATGTCTACCATAAATTGACTCAACAGAGATCGACAAAAAAGCAAATAATTGGCTTCTGTGGGCCTAAACATTAATCTGTAGCTATAAAAATTGACGGCTGATATGGTTTTTTTTATCTGCGCTTATGTGAAAGGATCTCTTTGAGGTAAATCTATGGAATACCCATCTTCGCCCCGGCAAAAGAGCAGAGGATATTGCAAAGCATCATAAGAACGATGCACTTCACTAATGCGATGTAATTTATTATATGTCTCGTTTCTCAAACTGCTGTCCCAATATAACCAAAGCAACTTCGCTTGCAGTGCATTAAAACGGCCTTTATGAGCGTCCCTTGGTCTCTTATCAGCATGTATAACTACCTGAAAGTCTTTACTACTTCTTGGCGCCTTCTCGAGGGCATTTTTTAATTCTCTAACGTAAGCATTAACAGTGTGTAACAATGATTGTAGTAATTTAATTACATCATGTTTTAAATCTGAGCTATTATTGCATCTCAATTGTGCCTCTCTGTTATCCTCACCTACAAAATAAATTTGCAAGAATTGTGGCTCTTGTTGAGTAGGTGGCAGAAGACTACTACTAAGCATAAAACCGCAGTCAGACATTTGTTTACTTCCAAAGGAAGTCATTTGGAAACAATTGTTGTATTTTCGAATTCGATCTATGAAATGCTTATGGTAAATATGGCCCCCCAAAATCAGGCTTTTAAGTGGTTCTGGCAACTGTTGAAAAGCAGGAAGATGTACTTTTCCAGCTTTACAACACATACTAGGTGATTCATTTTTCCATTTAAGGGCATCACAAAAATTACATTTGTGACACATGACCCCTAGTGAAATTTTGTCAGTACTATAAGCCATTTCAGGATTATACTCTAATCCAGACATTGCTTTTCTGACCCAGGGTCGTAACCGAACCTTAGTCGTATCGCTTTCGACATTTCGCTTATTACTACCTTTTGCTTTTGTATAATCTTCAGTATGCTGTGACTCAGCTTTTAAGACTTCAGAATGCCGAGTATAACATTTCGTAGTTACATTTTTACCTGATGAATAAAACTTTTTTAATGTGGCCATGCGTTTTTCAGTAATGGATCTTTTCCATTGGAACCAAAAGTTTCTTCAGCAATAATTTCAGATGGAATATAAACATCAAAATGCCCATTTGAAAAATCCAATATCGTAGTAAACCGCAACCTTTTGACAGGATTCCCTTCTATTTCACATTTTGTGTAAAGTTGTCCATTACTATAAACTTCGAACACTGTTTCATAAATTCGTGCAGCTGCTTCTAATTCAGCAGCACTGCCATATGTATCATCTTTCATCATATCGATAAAATATTGATGTGGGGTTTCATAGTTATTACCTTCAATATTGTGGGTAAAATATGATAGCTCTGCCCAATTATTTAAAACATAATTGACCACTTCTTTACGAATGTCAGTATGTCTTGCTTGTGGCCGTATGTGACCCAGTGGTTAGTGTGCTGGACTGCTGGGCGGGAGGTAGTGGGTTCGATCCCGCCTCTGAACATCTAATAATAAAAGTTTTTTTCTTTCTTTAGAAAATAGCTCTTACACATACGATCACCTTCACCAGCTATTGGCGCCAGCTGTGAACTAACTAGCCATGAAAAAGCAAATTCTCAAACTTTGCCGTTCGGATCCGGCGTTAAACCGTAGGTCCCTTTCTCTTGTGCGAAAAATTGAAAGCACACACGCCAAGAGATCGTGAGAAGCTTGGCTTGGCCCCGTTGTAGGAGCTATATAGCCAACATTTATAGTATGTCTTGCTTCTGTAGCATACAAAGCATAAGAAATAGCCCTGAAAAGGCAAGCCCCATCGCCCTCTATAGGAACAACGGAATGGAGCAATAGTACGTCATTAATATTTAAAAATTCAGTAACCATTTTGCTGATTCTTGAAAATGTAATTATTTATTAACGTTTGGTAGCGCGTCAATTAAGTGAATCAAATTAAAATTGAACTTAAAACGTTGTTTAAGGAATAAAAACTGCAAGTTACTTATCTTTAAAGTTTTTCAAAGCTTTATTTTTTTAATGCAGTGAAAAAATAGTCCATGCAAAATTAATAACTTGCTTTTTACTTAACAACGACTTTTAATTGTCCTTGAGACGCTATTCTACGTCTCGGTCTTGAGGTCTTGTTTTTCATTTTATATTCAAACTACAGTTTACTCAACTAATAGCCTATTTCCACTACAGCAAATATGTACATACTTTCACATATTATCACATATCTAAAAATATGTACTATTCTTAGAAAAATGTACATTTTAAAATACACCAGTTTTTTTAAAAAAGCCAGAAAAGATAATTGAGAGTTAGCTAGCTCCTCTATCTTAACGGAAATGGCGTAGTGGTTAAGGACTGAGACTAGTAATCAACAAGACCTGGGTTCAAATCGCTGTGAGGGCATGAAAAAAAATGTTTTTTTTTTTTATTTCTAACAAAATATGCACATATGCTATGGAAACGCATATACTTATACTGGAAATAGGCTATAAAACGTTTTGAAATGTCTCAGTCTTTCCACATACTATTATCTACTCAACAACGACTTTTTAAGGTTCTTGTCTTTCAATGTTTTATTACACTACAGTTTACTCAACTGAGACTTCTCGATTTTTCAACGAAATTATAATTACTCAACAACGACTATTTGAGGTCCTGTTTTTCAATTTATATTCAAACTACAGTTTACTCAACTAAAACGTTTTGAAATGTCTCAGTCTTTTCACAAACTATTATCTACTTAACAACGACTATTAAAGGTCCTTGTTTTTGCCTCTAATTCAATAATCAATTGTTAAATGTATGTAAAATAATATTCGCTCTATAACTCTAATTTAGTTAATAGCTGCGAAATGCTAAATTTAATGAGTGAAACGATAGAAGAAATACCTTTTTAAATTTAAAAGCCGATAGAGCACAAATAATCATTGTTTAATTCACAGTAATAATTAATTTTGTTTTTTTCTTGTACTCTTGGTCTGCTTGGTACACTTGTTCGTTTGCAACTAAATATAAAAAATGCTCAGAACGCTCACTCAGCTTACATTGTATATGTGTTTGTGAATATTATTTCTTTCTCACCAATTCTATTCTCGTTTTCGTTTTTGTTTATATATTTGGGATGCCACTGTCTAACACTTGGTGTGAATTAGTCAACCATATGGTCCTAGTAACGTTAGCCTAGAGGAGAGAAGTCCAGCCAGGATGATTGACGTACCATGTTCAACTCCTACCCTTGAACTAATATTTTTTTTCCTTTTTTTTGTATCATTTTTTTTTACTGTTTTCTGTATTGTTTATATTAAAAAAGAAAACCATTCATTCCTATATGTTTTTAAGTTGGAAGAGATTTGGGGAACACATGGGACTATGTTAGGCAGTGCTAATCGTTCTTGTTAGAATTACTTCATCTATTTTTGCTTTATATTAATATTCATATATTAAAATTCCATTCAAACAATTTAGTATTTATTTGAGCATCTTTATCTTTATAATAGACTAGCTGAACCCGCCGCGACTTCGTCCGCGTCCAAGTTTTGAAATAATCGTAGTAAGCAAAAAAAATTGTATAGCTCTCTGAACACTGTATTTGTATATTATCTATTTGTTAAAAAGCAAATTCTTTTTTAATATCATTGGCTTCATTAGCTTAGTGTTTAGACAGCTTCGAGTTTACGGTTGATTAAAATGAATCAATCTGGGAATAGAGGATTAAGCAAGGCGCGGAAAAAGCAGTGATCTGTACACATATTAAATTCTATCCCGTCCCGTCGTACCGGACAAAACCAAATTTTCAAGTAGCGTGAAAACTCCTGAATTAAAAATTATTCCCTTCCTGTCTTGTGAATGCTGAACAGTCAAGGGACATTTTATTTATAAGTGCGAAAAAATTAGAAGCAAATTTAACTTTTCTTTTTTAAAAGCGAAAAAAATAAATATATTTTCTATAAAGGTAACAGTTCCCGCTGCCCCCTGATTTTTATCTGCAAAAAGCTAAATTGAAAAATAAGCTGTTTTGGCAACACTGTTTAGTTTTTTCCGTCAAACACATTTTTCATTGCAAAATGTTTTTATGAAATTTTAGGTGTTTCAATCGATATAAATCTCTTACATTATCAGCTCACAGCCTAGTTAATTAACAAAAACTCGCAAATGAGATAAGGAGACAACTAATTTTTAGCAAACTGCTCACGTCATGTGTGCCATCACTTTTCGTGTAGAATCGTTGAAGTCACGTACCATCTCTAACAAAAGACAGTCGCTTATGGCTGAAAGCAAAAAACACAAACACACATTTTTTGGCTGTTAGTTTTGTGAAATTTCAATTAAAGTATTTTGAAACGCGATTAACATTTTGTTAAAGCTATCGATGTGTTTTGTATGAGCCATAAGATTCAATGCAATTGCTTGTTTATGTGAAAGAAAAAAACACACACATACATATACACGCACTTAGCGCGCTCTCACTCTCTCTCGCGTTCAACATAGCCTGAGCGCAACAACCGTTACTTGCCCATACAATCTTTTCATTGGCTTTTTCAATAGATTTTTCTTTCTTTCTTAGTGAGCGCCTGCATAACTAAACGAAGGTCTATGCCAAAAATCAGACCTGTACGATTAGCCGTTTTCGCTGTGGCTTGATAATATGTCAGTCTGTCAGTCGGGCGTACAGATTTATATATATAGATGACACCTTATAAGAAAACAAAAGAACTGCAGAGCGCTTCATAATTATAAGTGGTCTGCCACCGAATTGTAAATGGCCTCCGTGACGCGAGGGGAGAGAGTCAGCTGCCCATGTCAGCAGCCGTGGGTTCGAATCATGGCCTGACGCAAGCGAATTTTTTTTTTTTTCAAATTGTATTTTTATTGTATTTTTAAACAAATATAATTTTGTGTTATTTTTTGATATCAAACACACTTCTAGTAAATATTTTCAGCACTTAAACGTTTTTTTCGTTTTCGAGAGCAATGGGAGCTGCGTTGAGGAAATGCTTTCTTAGTACAATGTCCGATCACTATAGGAAGTTATTGTGAAATTTGGAATTTCTAACTATTACGGTTTAGCCTCCAGGGTGATGATCAAGTGAAATGTCTTATCACTATATGTATATAGATGACAAGTCCAACATATATGGACAACATTGCGATAATTTTTTTGCAATTTTTGTGATAATTTAATAAAAATAATATCTTATTCTACTTTATCTAGTTCCATTATGCTAATTTTTTTCCAAATTAGTTATCCACTGATTTACAAAAGTCCTAGCAATTAAAATACTTGGACTATCATCTGTAGCGTGCACATGCTTTGAGTCAAAGTAAACACAATTCAATCACAACTATGTAACACTTTGTTGCATATCCCATAAGAAAATCTGAGCGACCACTTCAGTCGCTGACTAGGGCGCTGTGTCAGCGAATCCCACGCTGTGAATAAGCGATAAGCTACACACGCACACATACCAATGCATGCGCGCGCTGCTAACTCAAAAGAATTAAATGGCAAATAAAATGTAGCCAAGAGTCCGAGAAATACAGCCGATACGGCGAGACGTACGTTACACGTACGGTCTGTCATATATACAAATGATTTACAATAAAAATTAAAACGTTTACCAACTAAATTGTTGCTGCCTTGAGTTTTTGGGTGCGACGTAAACTTTGACCCCCTCGCGTTATTACATGGCGACCCGTGACAAGTGATGTGAACAAAAAAAATGAAAAATTAAAAAACGAATACCAAAAAAAAAAAAAAAACTGCGGAGGAAACCGCATATACAAACCAAATACAAATACAAATACAAATGCAAACTACTTTATGTCACCAAAGCCGCTGCAAGGCTTTGGGCAGCGAGAAGGAAGAGACGGTGACAAAGCAATGTCACCGGTTGACCGGCCTGGCAACAAGAAGCTCACATTAAATGCAACAAAAAGAACAAATTAGTGCGGGAGGCATGAAGCCGCCGTCTGCACCACCGAGGGAATACCAATAGACGACCAATAGACGACGACCCATAGATGACCAAAAGAAGCTGGCCCGTGCGCAGAGTGCGCCCACCGAAAATATTTTTTTAAAGCGGTCCAATGTACTTGTACATTGGTAGTTCGCAATTTTTGTTAGTACCCTCAAGTAGCGTATGAGCTGGGTACGTTAGATAAGTTCATTAACACAAAAATCCCCTTCTACATATCATGATACCATTCACACTAACATACATTATACAGTGTAAAATTATGCTGTAAACTGTATAATGTAATAATCAATCATAAAAACCATCATCTCTCTCTCAAAAAAAAAAAAAAAAAATATTAATAATTTTTGAAAAAAATAAAAAAAGGGAAGAAAATTGATACTTAATAGAGATGGGCAAAACCCAATCTAAGGCGGCTGACAATACAGCCAATGTTGTTAGTGAAGTCGACCTCACAAAAAAAATAAAAATTAATCAAATGAAATACATAATTCATTCATGCTGTACGCAAAAATTAAATAAAGAAAGAAAACCACTTCATGATTTAAAAATAATCATGACAACTACAGAAATGAAAATTTTGACCGAAAAAAGAAAAATGAAAAACATGACCTAAAAACAAACACTTTTTCCCTATTAATTAGGGGTGTCCAAAATTTATTTTTACTCTCTTCTAGGACACCCCTAAACGCCTAAATACCCTAAACTCATAAAAATCCTAAAACTCCAAAAGACCAAAAGAATCAGTAATCATGGCACAGACACAGATTCAATTCCTCAAGACAGCCTCAAGTCTGACCCCAGATTTTGACGGCAAAGCCGAAAATATACAAAGTTTTTTAGACGCATTACACTAGTTTACAGCCAAAAAGACCCATTTCTACTGAAAATTATTTTTAGTGTAGTTTGGAATGGTGATCTCAAAAATCAATTTCAAAAATTTTTCATGGCTCCGTTTTTGAAATATAATTTTTTTTTATTTTTTGGTAGGGGCACTTACATTTTAAGCCATATCTCACTTTATAATTGTCAGATTGAGTCAAGCAAGAAAAGAATCGAAAGGTTATTTCGCTGCCGGTAATCGAGTAGAACACTGTTTTTAAATTGGTTTATTAGTTTGACTACAATATCCAAAAATATTTCGAAAAAATCGATTTTTTGCTCGAAAATTCATTTTTGGTCGCCTGGAAAAAATATAAAAAAATCCAAAAAAATTATTTTTATTTTTTCTACATAAGAACCGCACTTCTACGAAGAAAAACAGATATCGATGATCAAAATCTGTGAACAAACACAGAAGCTGTAAGCAATTTAGTGCAAAAAAAATGTGATATTTTCTGAATATTTTAAAATAAATTTTCGTTTGCTTCGACTTTTGTTCCGTTTTTTATTTTTATTTTTGTTCTGGCTTTTCAAATTATGAAGTGAACCATAATTTGACCAAAAAACGAAGAAAAGTATAATGTTAATTTTTGGAAACACACAATATACTCAAATTTGACTGTTAGTTCCTCTACTCAATTTGATCCATCTATGGTACGTGTTACACGATTTTCCTCACCAATACCTTATTTTCTTCATAAAGTGCGATTCTTAAGTAGAAAAAATAAAAATAATTTTTTGTATTTTTTATATTTTTTCTAGTCGTTTAAAAAGAAATTTCTTGGATTTCGTGCAAAAAATCGATTTTTTTGAAATATTCTTGGTTGTTGAATTCAAACTACTGAACCGATTTAAAAACAATGCTCCACGCAATTATTGGCAGCTCCATTACCTTTCGATTTATTTCTTACTTGACTCTATCTGACAATTATGAACTGAGATATGGCTTAAAATGTAAGAGTACCTACCAAAAAAATTTAAAAAATTAATATTTCAAAAACGGAGCCATGAAAAAATTTTTGAAATCGATTTTTTAAATCACCATTCCAAACTATACTAAGAAAAGTTTTCAGCTGAAATGGGTCATTTTTTTTTTTATTTTTGTAAACTAGTGTTATCTCTGGTCGAATCTATTATGGATACCCATGAGACAACTGCAGTCTCCCTGATCAAAACAAAATTAAAGGGACATGCAAGAAATTTGATTGGTACAGAAAGCACCATAAGTCAAATAATTGCCAAACTAAAAATTTCCGTTAAAGGAGAATCGGTTGAAGTTATTTCTGCAAAATTAATGAATCTCCAGCAGAAAAATAAAACTGCCAATCAGTACTCAAAAGAAATTGAACAACTAGCAAAAAGTCTAGAAGGCGCTTACATAAATGATGGACTTACTCCTAAATTAGCGTCAAAATATAGCGTACAAAACGCTGTAAAAGCCATGACATCCAACTGCTCTATTGATAAGGTAAAACTTATCATGCAGGCAGGTAGCTTCACAACCATGAATGACGCTATCGCCAAATTTGTCAACAGTTGCACTGATGCAACCGGAAAAACTGACTCTGTCCTATATTATTCGAACAATCGCGGAAACAACAACCGTGGTAACTACAACAATGGACGGGGTCAGTACTATAATAATGGAAACAGAGGAAGAGGTTACCAAGGTAATCAGGGATACAGCCAAAATAATAACAATGGTTACAATAATCGTGGCCGAGGTACCAATAATGGCAACTATAGAGGCCAATACAACGGCAACAACAGAGGCCAAGGAAACCAAAATAATTGGCGAGGACAAAATAACAATAATAATAATCACAACATCCGAACAACAAATTCGGAAAACGCTCAACCCCCCTTGAGCAACGACAATCAGTAAAGGTATACTCACTCAATCTCAATCTAAGTAATATAATTACAGTTCAAAATGCAGAAACAAAGACAAATCTGACATTTTTGCTTGATACAGGAGCAGACATTTCGGTAATAAAACACCAACAAAATGAATATTACAACATAAATACAAACATTATAAGCAATATAACAGGTATTGGACAAGGAACAACACGTTCTTATGGTCTAGTACATCTGCAACTACTTACAGACAAATACATCGTACCACATGATTTCCACGTAGTACCAGAAAATTTTTCAATACCAACAGATGGTATATTAGGCTATGATTTCATCAAAAAATTTAATTGTCTGTTAGATTATCAAGAAGAGCAAAATACACTAATTTTGCGCCCAAAAAATTTCCAAACACACATCCAAATCCCAATAAAACACTCACTCGAGAATGACTCATTATTATTACCTGCTAGATCTGAAGTCATACGACAAGTAAGATTAAAGACTAGCGAAAAAACGGTTTTAGTACCCAATCAGGAGATACAGCCGGGAATAATAATAGCAAGTTCAATAGTAACAAGTAATAATGCATACATTCGCATAGTAAATACTACTTCGAAAAATACAGAAATTGACAGTCAAAACATACAGTTTGAGTCACTTAATGACTATGATATAATCCAATTAAACAAAGAAAAGTCAAGAACAAG
Source organism: Lordiphosa clarofinis (assembly GCA_018904275.1). Lineage (NCBI taxonomy): Eukaryota > Metazoa > Arthropoda > Insecta > Diptera > Drosophilidae > Lordiphosa > Lordiphosa clarofinis. Next base: position 48,304 of record JAEIGQ010000359.1, read on the forward strand.
GGAAATATTGAAGAAATTAAGATTTCCTAAACAGTTCAAATCTAAACTAACCGAACTTTGCACTGAATACAGTGATATATTTGGTTTAGAAACAGAACCTATATCCGCCAACAATTTCTATAAACAAAAGCTTAGATTGAATGATAAAACACCTGTATACATTAAAAACTACAGAAATGCTGAGTCGGAAAAGCAAGAAATAAACGATCAGGTACAAAAATTAATTAAAGATGGCATTGTCGAACCATCCATCTCTGAATATAACAGCCCACTTCTCTTGGTACCCAAGAAATCACTTCCCAATTCAACGGAAAAAAGATGGCGTTTAGTAGTTGATTATCGCCAAATTAACAAAAAGTTACTAGCGGACAAGTTCCCACTCCCAAGAATAGAAGATATTCTAGATCAACTAGGTCGAGCGAAATACTTTTCATGTCTCGACCTAATGTCCGGATTTCACCAGATAGAACTTGATGAGAAATCAAGGAATATGACATCATTTTCAACGAGCACAGGCTCTTATCGCTACACGCGATTACCATATGGACTTAAAATCGCACCAAATTCTTTTATGCGCATGATGACACTTGCTTTTTTAAGGTCTAGAACCATCGCAAGCATTTCTCTATATGGATGACCTAGTAGTCATTGGATGTTCCGAACAACATATGTTCAAAAATTTGACAAACGTCTTCGAACTATGTCGCAAATTTAATTTAAAACTACATCCAGAAAAATGTTCATTCTTCATGCACGAAGTTACTTATCTTGGTCACAAATGTACCGATAAAGGAATTCTCCCAGATGACAAAAAATATGACGTCATCAAAAACTATCCAAAACCTAATGATGCAGATAGTGCACGTAGATTCGTAGCCTTCTGTAACTATTATCGGAGATTTATCCAAAATTTTGCAGAACATTCACGCCACTTAACGAGGCTTTGTAAAAAGAACGTTAAATTTCAATGGACTACAGAATGCGATAATGCATTTGAGTACTTAAAAGAAGCATTAATGAAACCAACATTACTGCAGTACCCAGACTTCAGAAAAGATTTTTGCATAATCACAGACGCTAGCAAACACGCTTGCGGAGCAGTATTAGCTCAGGAGCATAATGGAATGCAACTTCCAGTTGCATATGCCTCCAGATCATTTACACAAGGTGAAAGTAACAAATCAACTACAGAGCAGGAATTAGCTGCTATACACTGGGCAATAAAACACTTCAGACCTTACGTTTATGGAAGGCATTTCTTCGTAAAAACTGATCACAGACCGTTAACATATCTGTTTTCAATGAAAAACCCAAGTTCCAAACTAACAAGAATGAGACTTGATTTGGAAGAATATGATTTCACTGTGGAATATCTCAAGGGGAAAGATAACCATATTGCAGATGCTTTATCCAGAATAACAATTGGAGAGCTCAAAGAAATGAATAGACAAATATTGAAGGTCTCTACGAGGTCTTCAACAAGACAGAAAAATGCCTGCGCAGGCCAAGAAAGCAGTTCAGCTATTAGTAGCACTGCTAAAAAATTGCACGAGCAAAATGAAAATGAAAAGCCCAACAACAACGATGTCAAAAAATGTGTGAAACTAAAACTCGACAAGCACAAGTGTTTGTTCAAAATGGGAAAACGAGTGATTTCACGCTTTACAATAAATGATTTGTACTCCAATGGAAAACTCGATTTAGGTCAGCTTTTCCAAAGGCTTGAAACAGAAGCCGGAATACTTAAAATAAACCAATTGAAAATGTCACCAAGTGATCAAATTTTCGAATCTGTATCACTAAGTATATTTAAAAAAATGGGCAATAGTATTTTAAAGAAAGTACGAGTATGCATACTCCCAAAGGTGACCATTATAGACAAAAACGACACAGCTCAAATAAACGCAATTCTGTCAAAATACCATGACGAACCAATTGAAGGAGGCCACTCAGGGACGTCGCGAACCCTGTCAAAAATACGAAAATATTTTTTATTGGCCCTTCATGACTAAGACAATAAGACAGTATGTAAAATCTTGTTTGAAATGCCAAAAAGCAAAAACAACTACCCATACAAAGACACCTATGACTTTAACCCCAACTCCAGCAACAGCATTTGATACTGTACTAATTGATACCATTGGTCCACTTCCAAAAACTGAGGATGGCAATGAGTACGCAGTTACCATTATATGTGACTTAACAAAATATTTAGTCACTATACCAGTACCAAACAAAAGTGCTAAAACAGTTGCTAAAGCAATTTTTGAATCTTTCATACTCAAGTATGGTCCAATGAAATCATTCATTACGGACATGGGTACTGAATATAAAAATTCATTAATCACAGACTTATGTAAATACATGAAAATAAACAACATACATTCAACAGCTCACCATCACCAAACTCTTGGAACAATCGAGCGCAGTCATCGAACATTTAACGAATATATACGTTCATATATTTCGATCGACAAAAATGACTGGGACATATGGTTGAATTATTTCACCTACTGTTTCAATACAACCCCGTCAGTAGCACACGACTACTGTCCATATGAACTTGTTTTCGGAAGCCCACCGAGACAATTCATTAACTTTAAAAACAAAGATATGATAGATCCTCTATATAATATAGATGATTATGCTAAAGAAGTAAAATTTAGATTAGAAGTAGCCTATAAAAAACTAGAATTATGTTAGATAAGGAAAAGCAAAAGCGAAAAACGCTTTATGATAAGAAATCAAACGATTTTCTCTTAGAAGTAGGAGATTTTGTATTATTAAGAAACGAAACTGGGCATAAATTAGATAACAACTATGTTGGCCCTTATAAAGTTGAAAAAATAGATGATAGAGATAATATTACAATTAGAATAGGAAAGAAACAGCAAATAGTACATAAAGATAGACTAAAAATATATAACGCATAAAAAAAAAAAAAAAAAAAAAAAAAAATATACATATATAAAGAATATTATCATTACAATATGAATGAATGAATGAATGAATGAAAAAAATAAAAAATAAAAATAAACAAAGAAATTAAAAAAAAAACAACAAAACTTTATTAATTACCAATTTTTTTTTATCTATACAAAATATGAAACAAAAAAAAAAAAAAAAATTATTAATACTTTTCTTTTGATTACAATTTCCATAATCATTATACATCCATAAATATTAAGCATACAATTTTTATATACACCACTACACTATTTTAGAATAACTTCATAAATATACGTTATTCTTCTTAAAAGGGGAGGTGTAGCGTGCACATGCTTTGAGTCAAAGTAAACACAATTCAATCACAACTATGTAACACTTTGTTGCATATCCCATAAGGAAATCTGAGCGACCACTTCAGTCGCTGACTAGGCTGTGTCAGCGAATCCCACGCTGTGGATAAGCGATAAGCTACACACGCACACATACCAATGCATGCGCGCGCTGCTAACTCAAAAGAATTAAATGGCAAATAAAATGTAGCCAAGAGTCCGAGAAATACAGCCGATACGGCGAGACGTACGTTACACGTACGGTCTGTCATATATACAAATGATTTACAATAAAAATTAAAACGTTTACCAACTAAATTGTTGCTGTCTTGAGTTTTTGGGTGCGACGTAAACTTTGACCCCCTCGCGTTATTACACATCACACGTTTGCCAAAGTTTGTTCTTACATTTGACTTGCAAGATCGGCAAATGCGATAACAGTTTGACAAACAGTGTTCACACTGCGTTCAGACAGCGCACAAACTTATCGAAAGCATGCTTCGTGAAACTCGTCAAATCGGTCGTCAAATGAGTTTGACTGCAAATAAATATGGCGTTCACACACAATTTAAACTTATTTTGTCAAATTTTCGCCATATTTGACAAATTAATTTGACTGTGTGAACTTAGCTTTAGTATTCCTCTTTTCACATAGCTGAGCGGAGTGAAAAAAGAGCCGGTTGGGCAGAGGATGAAGTCGTCGAGCTGTTGGGCATTATGAGGAAAGAAAATGTAATGAGCCAGCTAGATGGGAAATCAAAGAGAAACGCCGCAGTGTACAAAATAATGGCAAGTGTTTTGAAGTCCAAAAACATATTCAAAACAAGCGACGAAATCAAGAACAACATTCGGATGCTTAAACGAAACTTTTTCGATGTCAAGAGAAGTAATAGCAAGAGTGGAGCAGAAAAAAAGACCTGCACGTACTTTCAAGAGATGAACGAACTGTTTGGGAATAGGCCAGTGTGTGTTGCTATCGGCGTGGACATGTCAACCGACGATTCATATGAAACATTTGAAATTGAAGCTCTTGATGAGGTAATGTCAGAGACTGACGTGGTGCCGATCCACCAACATCTAATGCAGATCTGTCTAATGAAAATTTAGGAGCGAAGCCTAGCCGTACTTCAAGTGAGCCAATGGTTTATAAATTTTTTATAGAAAGATCTAATATATTTAACTTTTAGAGAAAGAAAACGTGTTAAGCATGCTTGAAAAAATTTCATCACAAGTTCAAGAGGGCCTAGATAAGCTGGATTCACAACAATCTGAAATCATAGAAGCTCAGAAAATCGTGGACGGTGAATTTGTTAAATTAAATCTGTTTGCTTAAGGCCCTAACAGCCATTATCTCTATAAATATAAAAGAGAGTGTCCTGACTGATTCACTGACTGACTGACTGACTGACTGACTGACTGACTGACTGATTGGCAATCATAGCAGAGCCCAAACGGTAAGAGATAGAGGGCTGTAATTTTCACAGGAGTTTCCGTTGGTGGTGAAAGTGCGTACTAAGACGGGGTTTTGGAAAATTCCACCCGGAAAAGTCGGAAAAGTGTCGGAAAAGTTTGTATGGGAAAAATGTTATTTTTCACCCGATTGACTTGAAACTTGGTTTGTAAGCTTAGTACGCGAAATAATTCGACACGTGTTTTCCCGATTTTGGAAAATCCGCCCACGAGGAAAATGGTCGGAAATTCTGCTATTTTTCATCCGATTGGCTTGAAATTCGGTTTGAAAGGAAAGTAGGTGAAATAAATTGAAATGTGATTTTCTGAAGTTGGAAAATTTAACACAACGGTCGGAAAATTCCCGGAAAATTCTGCATGAAAAAAACTATTTTTCATCCGATTGGCTTAAAACTCGGTTTGTAAGGACAAAATACGAAATAAAATGAAATGTGATTTTTCAATTTCGGAAAATCCGCCCACGAGGAAAATGGTCGGGAAATTCTGCTTGCAAAAAACTATTTTTCATCCGATTGGCTTGAAATTCGGTTTGAAAGGACAGAATACGAAATAGTTTGATATGTGATATTCCGAAGTTAGAAAATTTGACCCAACGGTCGGAAAATTCCCGGAAAATTCTGCATGAAAATAAATATTTTTCATCCGATTGGCTTGAAACTTGGTTTGTAAGGACAAAATACGAAATAAATTGAAATGTGATTTTTCAATTTCGGAAAATCCGCCCACGAGGAAAATGGTCGGAAAATTCTGCCTGCAAAAAACTATTATTCTTCCGATTGGCTTGAAATTCGGTTTGAAAGGACAGAATACGAATAGTTTGAAATGTGATATTCCGAAGTTAGAAAATTTGACCCAACGGTCGGAAAATTCTGCATAAAAATAATTATTTTGCATCCGATTGGCTTGAAACTCGGTTTGAAAGGATGGAATACGATATAGTTTGAAATGCGATTTCCGAAATTGGAAAATTTGACCCAACGGCCGGAAAATTCTGCATGAAAAATTTTTTTTTCATCCGATTGGCTTGAAACTCGGTTTGAAAGGAAAGTAGGTGAAATGAATTGAAATATGATTTTCCGAAATTGGAAAACTTGACCCAACGGTCGGAAAATTCCCGGAAAATTCTACATGAAAAAATTTTTTTCATCCGATTGGCTTCAAACTCTGTTTGAAAGGAAAGTAGGTGAAATGAATTGAAATGTGATTTTCCGAAGTTGGAAAATTTGACCCAACGGCCGGAAAATTCCCGGAAAATTCTGCATGAAAAATTCTACTTTTCATCCGATTGGCTTGAAACTCGGTTTGAAAGGAAAGTAGGTGAAATGAATTGAAATGTGATTTTCCGAAGTTGGAAAATTTGACCAACGGTCGGAAAATTCCCGAAAAATTCCGCATGCAAACAACTATTTTTCATCCGATTGGCTTGAAATTCGGTTTGTAAGGACAAAATACGAAATAAATTGATATGTGATTTTTCAATGTCGGAAAGTCCGCCCACGAGGAAAATGGTCGGAAAATTCTGCATGCAAAAAACTATTTTTCATCCGATTGGCTTGAAACTCGGCTTGAAAGGTCAAAATCGGAATTAATTTTTGTTTTTATTTTCCGATGATAGAAATACCGCCGGGATGCCCACTGGGAAGTGGTTGGGAAGTAAATGGGATGTGGGTGGTAATTTGTTTAGGAAGTGGGTGGTAAGTGGATGTAAAGTGGAAGGGAAGAGGGCGGGAAGTTGGTATGTGGGCGGGAAGTGGGTGGAATGTGGGTGGGATGTTAGCGGGAAGTGGACGGGAAGAGGGTGGGAAGTGGGTGGTATGTTCCCCTCACATGAAGTGGGTGGTATGTGGACGGGATGTGGGTGGGATGTGGGCGGGAAGTGGACGGGAAGTGGACGGGAGAGGGTGAGAAGAGGGTGGGAAGTGTGTGGGTTGTGGGCGGGAAGTGGGTGGGATGAGGGCGGAAAATTGGCTGGAAGTGGAAGGGAAGAGGGCGGGAAGTTGGTATGTGGGCGGGAAGTGGGTGGAATGTGGGTGGGATGTTAGCGGGAAGTGGACGGGAAGAGGGTGGGAAGTGGGTGGTATGTTCCCCTCACATGAAGTGGGTGGTATGTGGACGGGATGTGGGTGGGATGTGGGCGGGAAGTGGACGGGAAGTGGACGGGAGAGGGTGAGAAGAGGGTGGGAAGTGGGTGGTATGTGGGCGGGATGTGGGCGGAATGTGGGTGGGATGTGGGCGGAAAATTGGCTGGAAGTGGTCGGGAAGAAGGCGGGAAGTGGACGGGAAGTGTGTGGGTTGTGGACTTTAAGTGAGTGTGCGTTGGTTCTATACTGTTGAAGGCGCAGCGAAGCGCGACGGGTTATTTGCTAGTCCATATATATAAAACTGTTCAACCTGATTGACTGACTGACTGGTGACCGTCGCACAGCCTAAGCCATAAAAGATAGGAAGATGAGATTTTCACAGTAGTTTTATCTTATGCTGAAAGTGAGTACTAAGAACGGATTTTGAAAAATTCTGTCTGCAAATGTGGGTAATTCGCGGAAAACTGTTGTATGAAACTCTTTTGTTTTTCATCCGATCAAGTTCAAACTCATTTTCAAAGATCTATATGAAAATTCGACAACAACTGCATACCAATCTTCCGGAAAATTCACTCCGCTGGGTGGAAAGTGGTTGGTCAAGGTTTTATGGGCGAAACTTTTGTTGCCAGCGATTAGCGCCAAATTCATTTTCAAAATTACACATAACAAAACATAAGTTGTAAGCATAGTACGCGAAATAATTTGACACGTGTTCTCCCGATTTTGGAAAATCCGCACACGAGGAAAATGGCCGGAAAATTCTGAATCCAGAAAAGTATTTATCATACGATTGGCTTGAAACTAGGTTTGTAAGTATAGAATACAAAATAGTTTAAAATGTTATATTCCGAAGTTGGAAAATTTGACCTGACGGTCCGAAAATTCCCGGAAAATTCTGCATGAAAAAACTATTTTTCATCCGATTGGCTTGAAACTCGGTTTGCAAGGACAAAATGCTAATTAATTTGCAATGTGATTTTTCAATGTCGGAAAAGCCGCCCACGAGGAAAATGGCCGGAAAATTCCGCATGCAAAAAACTATTTTTCATCCGATTGGCTTGAAACTCGGTTTGTTATGTCAAAATGAGAATTCATTTTTGTTTTTGTTTTTTGTTTTACTACCTTTCTTTTTTACCGTTACGAATTTGCTGCTGCGTTCTTACCACCCCCATCCCACCCACACCCCACCCACTCCTCATCTACTTCTTACACAACATCCACCCGTTTCCCACCTACTATCCACTCACTTCTCGCCTACATCCCACCCACTCATCACCCAATTTCCGCTCAGATCCAACCCACTTCTCACCCATATCCCGCCCACTTCCCATTCGCTTTCCGCCCACATCCTACCCACCACCCACCCACATGCCAACCAAATCCCACCCTCATCCCTCCTACTTCCGCCCACTTCCCGCCCGCATCCCACCCACCTCCCACCCACATCCCACCCAATTCCGCCCATTTCCCACCCTCATTCCTCCCACTTCACGCTGAATTCCCGTCCACTTCCCACCCACCTACCACCCACATCCCACCCAAATCCAGCCCACTTCCCACCCACTTTGCGGCCACATCCCAACCACCTCCCACCCACATCCCTCCCACTTCACTCTTACTTCCCGCCCACTTCCCAACCACCCACATCCCTCCCACTTTCCGCCCACATCCCACCCCCTTCCCGACCACTTATCACCCACATCCCTCCCACTTCCCGCCCAATTCCCACCCAATTAGCGCCCACTTACCAACCACATCCCGCCCACTATTCTCCCACTTCCCAGTGGGCATCCCGACGGTATTCCCAACATTGGAAAATGCAATCACTAATTATTTAGTATTTCATTCCTACAAACCGAGTTTCAAGTCAATCGGAAGAAAAATAGTTTTTTGCATGCACTTTCCACCCAGGGAGGGAGGGTTAATTTTCCGGAAGATTGGTATGCAGTTGTTGTTGAATTTTCATATAGAGCTTTGAAAATGAGTTTGAAGTTGATCGGATAAAAAACAAAAAAGTTTCATACAACAGTTTTCCGCGAATTTTCCGATTTTGGGGATAGATTTACCAAAATTTGAAAATCACTTTGTTTATGTTATATTATGTGTAACTTTGAAAATGAATTTCGAGCTAATCGCTGGCAACTAAAGTTACGCTCATACAACCTTGACCACCCACTTTCCACCCACGGGTGTGAATTTTCCGGAAGATTGGTGTTTGCCCAAATGGCAAATGATTTCCAAAGTGCCGGTAAGGCACAAAGCAACTTGTTTTTAAATGAACACACACGCACCACAATAGGCAAAAGATAAACGAGACACCTTGATCTTCAATTTTCGAATGATTTAATTGCCCAAATGCAATGGCTTCATATGCTGCCCAATTCGCCGCACATGAACAGACGAGAGCGAGAGAGTAACATTAAGTGGGTGAGAGAATTTAACATAGTTATTTAGAATCGAGTTACATTCTTTACATTACATTGTTTTTAGCTTCATGGTTTACAATTCAGATTAAGTATCTTATAGCCTATTTCCACTGGCTTCATTTCTTGTCATTTTCATTTCTAAAAATTTTGCCGTTTCCATTGACAAATTGTCATTTGTTTAACATTCACAACGATACGTTGTGAAAAACAGCTGAAAAGTTTGATTTAAATAACAGGCGCCACTTTCAAACCCACGTGGAATATTTTGCAAAAAATAACATACCCGTCATGACAGCAATTTTCAGGGGCAAACGCATTGTTATCATCCTGAATTATCAAAAGAAAGCTAAATACACAACTTTTATTGACTAATTTATATTTCAAACAAAATTGCGCCTACTATTTAAATTTAAATTAACAAATTATTGGTGATGACACTATCCGTTTCCAGAGAGTAGCGAGTAATGCCAGAGAGTAGCTAGTATTTTTTAAAAAAATACCAGATTCCTTCGTGGGGAATGTCATCATTTTTCATCATTTTTATACCCTTGCAAAGGGTATTATAATTTTGCCCAGAAGTTTGCAACGCATAGAAATATTCATTTCCGACCCTATAAACTATATATATTCTTGATCAGGGCGACGAGCTGAGTCGATTGAGCTTTGTCCGTCCGTCTGTCTGTCCGTCTGTCTGTCTGTCCGTCTGTCCGTCTGTCTGTCCGTCTGTCTGTTTCTACGCAAACTAGTCTCTCAGTTTTAAAGCTATAGAGCTGAAACTTTGCACAGAGTCTTCTTTTTACTGCACACTGCTAATATGTCGGAACCGACTGGATCGGATGACTAAATCTTATAGCTGCCATAGGAACTATCGGTCGAAAAGTGGGTTTTTTGTGAGAAAACTTTTTGTTTTTTAATGTATACGCCTTCCGCTTCGACAATTATTAGTTTTATACGCTTTTACACAGATTTGGAAGTTTTTGTCAAAATCGGATGACTATATCTTATAGCTGCCATAGGAACTATCGGTCGAAAAGTGGGTTTTTGTAAGAAAACTTTTTTGTTTTTAATGTATACGCCTTCCGCTTCGACAATTATTAGTTTTGTACGCTTTTGCACAGATTTGGAAGTTTTGGTCAAAATCGGATGACTATATCTTATAGCTGCCATAGGAATTATCGGTCGAAAAGTGGGTTTTTGTAAGAAAACTTTTTGTTTTTAATGTAAACGCCTTCCGCTTCGACAATTATTAGTTTTATACGCTTTTACACAGATTTGGAAGTTTTTGTCAAAATCGGATGACTATATCTTATAGCTGCCATAGGAACTATCGGTCGAAAAGTGGGTTTTTGTAAGAAAACTTTTTTGTTTTTAATGTATACGCCTTCCGCTTCGACAATTATTAGTTTTGTACGCTTTTGCACAGATTTGGAAGTTTTGGTCAAAATCGGATGACTATATCTTATAGGAACTATCGGTCGAAAAGTGGGTTTTTGTAAGAAAACTTTTTGTTTTTAATGTAAACGCCTTCCGCTTCGACAATTATTAGTTTTATACGCTTTTACACAGATTTGGAAGTTTTTGTCAAAATCGGATGACTATATCTTATAGCGCCATAGGAATTATCGGTCGAAAAGTGGGTTTTTGTAAGAAAACTTTTTTGTTTTTTATGTAAACGCCTTCCGCTTCGACAATTATTAGTTTTATACGCTTTTACACAGATTTGGAAGTTTTGGTCAAGATCGGATGACTATATCTTATAGCTGCCATAGAAACTATCGGCCGAAAAGTGGCTTTTATCAGAAAAATGGTTTGTTTTAATGCTGACGTTCGTAAACTCTGTTGTATTAAAACATTTGCAAGGGTATTAAAACTTCGGCAAAGACGAAGTTAGCTTGGCCTTCTCGTTTAGAAATGAAAGGCAAAATGAAGTGACAATTCGTATGGAAGAAATGATATCATTTTCTTCATTTCTTGTCATTTCATCAAATGAAGCTTCATTCGTTCAGTGGAAATAGGCTATTAGAGTTACAAATAAAATTTAGAATGAAATGCCTAAACATCGGCCACGTTGACAGACCGTAGGGCTTCAATTTATTGGTAAAGGTGCCAACCGATGGATTGATCGCTTAAAGGTTCCTGTCTTCGTTCGCACGACTGCGACACACACCTTTCCATCAGCTCCTGTGACCACTTCATCGACGACGCCTGTTATCCACATTTGAGGAGGCACGTTGTCCTCGTGAATAACTACTACCGCGCCTGGTTGCAGATTGGTTGCCTCTTTCGTCCACTTGACGCGCTGCTGTAGGCTCAGCAGGTAATCGCGAGACCAATCTCTCCAAAATCTGTGCTTGATCGCTGAGACGAGATGCCAGCGTTGCAAGTATGTCAGATTCGCCTCGGTGTGCTGCTGCGCAGATGCGGGTGGCAGCGTTGCGAGCGTTGTGCCTATTAGAAGATGGGCGGGAGTTATGACTTCCCCATCGTTGGGATTGCTGCTGTCGGCCACGATTGACCTGGAGTTCAAAACTGCTTCCACCTCGACCAGAATTGTTTGGAGTTCGTCCTCCTTGAGCAGAGCGCCTCCAATGGCCCTCAGCATTAGGTGTTTGGCCGACTTGCCGCCTCCCCCAGAGCCCGCCGAAATGCGGTGCTCTGGGAGGGATGAACTCGAACGTGAATCGGTGAGACGCAGCATATGCATGAATGCCTTCCATCTGGTCTTCTCCTTGCCCCATTAGTTGCTCCAGCCAGCGAGCAGCACCTGCAAAATTGGTAGCGTTGTCGCAGTAAAGCTTCCTGACGGGACCGCGACGACCAATGAATCTAGAGAGGCATAAAACAAATGTATTAGAAGTCAAGTCCTTAACCAGCTCTAGATGTACAGCCTTCGAAGTGAAGCAGACAAATAGCGCAATGTACATTTTTAGATGTTGTTTTCCCCGTATACCCAGAGATACTCTAACTGGCCCAAATAAGTCAACTCCGCTAATTTCGAATGGCCGATTGCCATGTAATCGGTCAGCGGGTAGATTCCCCATGATTTGCGATAGTATTTTGGGTTTATAGTGAAAGCAATGCACACATTTGCGAACAATGGCATTACATTCCTGTCTCGCGTTTATTAGCCACATTGATTGTCGTAGCAAACCAACTAACGCTCGAGGTCCAGCGTGACAATTATTACGATGAATGTGCTGCAGGTACAATTCGACAAATCTGGAGCCTTTAGGCATCAATAGAGGGAATTTAGTGTTGTGAGTCAAAGGGGCATGTAACAAGCGACCACCTACTCTAAGTAAGGAAATTGAAATGTTGCCAAAATGCTCATCGGAAATAAAGGGATTGAATTTTTGAAGCATAGGTTGCAAGCACAACGACTTTTTAAGTTTTTCAATTTCAGTTCCATATACGCTTTTTTGAACAGTCTCGACTGCTTTCAAGAAAGCCACTCCCAGTTCATCAGATGACGGAACGGTAGAACTCCAGCGTAATCCAGTTCGTCGATAAATGAAGCGATGTATATAAGCGATGATGCGTACAATTTTCAAATACGACGAGAATTTGTCCACAAGATTCAGAATGGGGCTAATTTCCACATTGGCTACGACGAGTGCAGTGGCAGATTTTTTCTTTTTCAGCGAAGCATCAATATCTGTCAGCTGAAGATGTGGATTTAGGGGCCAGTCGCACTCTTCCTTTTGCAGGAACTTAGGACCCACAAACCAATTCGATGAGTTCACTTCAGTCACTGAGCAGCCCCGAGACACCAAATCCGCCGGATTTTCCTTCGTTGGTACGTGTCGCCATATCGCAATGGAAGTGATTTCTTGGATGTCTGCGATTCGATTTGCGACGAATGTTGTTAATTTGGATGGATGAGTCTGAAGCCAATGGAGAACCACCTCTGAATCCGACCATAATACAATCTTTTCCAATTGGAGTTTAAGTATCGCACGCACTTCTTCCCAAAGTTTGGCCAAAAGATGAGCTGCACAAAGCTCTAGTCGTGGGACGGTTTTGGTTTTAAGAGGTGCAACTCGGGATCTTGCCGTAAGAAGGTACACCGATACGCCACTAACTTCTTTTACACGAATGTAAAGGCAACATCCAAACGCTCTGGTGGAAGCGTCAGCAAAACCGTGAATCTGGCATGGAACCTTCTCATTGACACCAACGTATCTCGGTATGGAAACTGTGTTTAAGTCACGAAATGTATCTGCAATAAGTTTCCATTTTTGCAGCAGTGTTTCTGGGATGGGATCGTCCCAATCTAGGCTAAGAAGCCAGATCTCTTGCAAAAAGATTTTTGCACTCGTTATGACTGGGCAAAGAAGTCCTAACGGATCAAAAAGACGAGCGATGAATGACAGAATCGACCTTTTTGTAGGTGATTTGTCCGAATCGAAATCTTGTAACGAGTATTTGAAGACATCTGTATGGCGATTCCATACGAGGCCTAATGTCTTTAAGTCTCCTTGGTCTCCGGATGAAATCAGAGATTCTTCTGGCTGATTTTCGTCTAGATGACAATTCGCAGCCCATTTTGTGAGAACAAATCCTGCTGATTTTAGAATGTCATCTAATTCCTTGCGCAATTTCTTCAATTCAACTATCGAATCAGCGCCTGTCAAAACATCATCGACATAAAAATCGGTAGCCAGGGACCGAGAACAAGAGGACTTCAAACATCTGACAGCTTAAAATGGAGCGCTAGCTGTACCATATGTTACAGTGTTCAGACAGTATATTTGCAACGGGTCAGTGTTTGTACGTCTCCAGACAATCAGTTGAAAATTTCGCTGAGCCTCGTCAACCTCCACTTGACGGTACATTTTTTCTATGTCTGCAGTCAATGCGTATTTGCGACAGCGAAATCTAAGTAAAATGGCATACAGACACGGCTGTATGGTTGCTCCGACCATGAGCAGATCATTCAACGACACTTGAGTAGTGGTTTTACACGAAGCATCGAACACTGCTCGCAACTTAGTGGACGTGCTTTGAGGTCGTTCCACACATTGATACGGAATGAAACAATGTGGAGTAGAGGGTATGGAATTATCGGTTGCCGACATATGGCCCAGTGTTATATATTCCTCCATAAATTTGACAAGCATAGCCTTGAGGTGTGGTTTAGATTGCATACGCCTTTCCAACGATAAGAATCGTCTTCCTGCTATGTCGTATGAAGAACCAAGGCTTCTTGGGCTTGACTTAAATGGCAACGATACTTGCAAACGACCCGATGGCAAGCGAACAATGTTTTCGAGAAATGATTTTTCACACATAATTTGTTCTGGGGTACAGAGTTTTGCCTCAGTTAAGTTTGGAACTTGTTCCAACTCCCAGAAACGCTTTACCAATTTATCAAGAGGGCAGGTCTCTTGCAAAGTGCTCACCAGAGAGCATGATAATGGTATTTTTGGACCTGTTGATTTACAACGTCCGGAAACAACCCATCCAAAAACTGTATTTTGTAAGCTTGGTGCTTCTCTGCCTTGATTTAAGTGACCATCTTTCAACAACTCAAAGAAAGCGTCTGCACCCAACAGCAGATCGACTTTTTGCGGTTTATAAAAATAGGGATCAGCCAGTTGCAGTCCATCAGGGACTTTCCATGATTCGTGAGGGACTGATTTCTCTGGTTGATACGAGGAGATATTTTTAAGTACAACAAAATCAGCAACCATTTCGAATGAATGAACACGAGAGCAAATAGTTGGCTGAACCATGTGGTTAGCCGACAAACTGGACTTTCCAATGCCCAAAAGGCTTATGTCCATTTGTTTCCGGTTTAATTGTAAACGTTTAGCCAATTCCTCGGCTATAAAATTAACTTGTGAACCTGAGTCCAAAAGTACTCTGCCTGTCTGAGGATTGCATCCGTTGCCCTTGACTTGAACAATCGCAGTTGCTAAAACGACCTGATCGATCTCAGATGCCATTGCATGGTTTGATGAAACAGCGTTTGTTTGTTGAACATTGGTGTCAGGCTGAGAATTTGCGGCTGATTGATGCCACATTGTCTGATTTGCAGATGCCGTGGTTATTTCATTCGAGTATCGATGCAATAATGTATGATGGGGCTTAGAACAGACTCTGCAGTGTGACGACTTGCAGGCTGAAACATTATGTCCTTTTCGCAAACAGTTCAGACATAATGGGAACCCTTTAGCAAATTTGAAACGAGTAGAGACAGATGATGACGCAAAGGATGTGCATGAGCTTATGAAATGATCATTTGATTTGCAAAATAAGCATTTCGGATCAATGGCTTGAGTGGTGTGAGACACAGACAATGAAGTCTTGCCGGAGTTTTTCTGGTGTGTCTCGCGAGTTGGTTTGCGGGACTTACAATGACCTGAAGTGACCTCATCAGCTGACAAATGTTGATACCGCCTATTTAGTGCGGCTTCACAATCTTTCCACAGTGGGATCTTTTGATAATCGAGACTCTCTTCCCATCTAGACCTTGTTTTAGCATCAACCTTAGACATGGCTATGTGAATCAACATCGCGTTAGAAATCTTCTTGTCATCACCTATTGATAATAGTGACTCATATATGGCGGTGACAGTGTCAATTAAGGACCTTAACGATGAGGCAGATGGGTTCTGAATGGGCTGAAGATCGAAAAGTTTTGCAATGCTATCAAAGAAAATCAAACATTCACAGTCATACACCTGCTTCAAAGAAGCTAATGCTTTGGGATAATTTTCATCGCTCACCTGAAAGGCCTTGACAGTGCCGAGAGCTTCTTTCTCTAAACAATTGAGCAAGTGATTGAACTTCTCAATATTTGATAGTGACTGGTCATTGTCAATCATACTTTCAATAATCCAATAAAATTTTTAAATTCTGAATAGCTGCCACCAAACCTGGCAATTTCATAAGGGGCAAATGCCTGTTATGTGAAACAGTTGTATTAAGAATTTATTCATTATGCGGTTAAACCTTAGGGCGGGCACCAGCAGAAATGAGCATTGCCTTAGTTGATACGCATAAATCCTCCAGTTCCGCTCGAGATGCCAGCTCAGGATTTGCATTTTCAATTGTGAGCTGCAGGTCAAATGCGCGGTCAATGTATTTATCTAAAATACATAATCGACATTCTAGCTCTACTTTCTTAAACGACACTGTTTTTGCCTTGATTGACTGTTGAATCCGTTTAATATGCTGCTTTACAGCTTCCAGTTGGCCAAGGCATTCACTTCTTCCGTCAACTCAAAATCATTGCTACCTTGCTTAGAAACACCACGCCTTTTTCCAGTCATTGTTTTAATTTGTATTTCAAATATACTTGCAAATAAACACGAACTCCAAAATAAATGCAAATTGATCACGACCTTTCAATTAGTTGGTGATGCTTTCCTCACTAATCCAAAATGCAACCAATGTCTCTGTAACTGACCTATGCTAACAGCAGGAGAACAATAGAGATAGCGACAATAATTCGAGTTCGAATCCTCTCATGCGACGAATTTAAGAGATCCAATTGCTACACAGCAATGCTCTAATGTGTGGGTGTTGTAGCGAATTTACAGGAACTATTTTCAAAGAGAGAATGAGGAGAGGCAGCAACAACACTTGCTACTGTTGTC
This sequence comes from Lordiphosa clarofinis, assembly GCA_018904275.1. Taxonomy (NCBI): domain Eukaryota; kingdom Metazoa; phylum Arthropoda; class Insecta; order Diptera; family Drosophilidae; genus Lordiphosa; species Lordiphosa clarofinis. The sequence goes on from JAEIGQ010000359.1 coordinate 65,163, forward strand.
CAGCTGCGGACAAGTGAGGGTCAATGTTTAGCTGTAAATGCTGCGCATGCGTGTATGCTTGTACGTAACTTACCAACGGAATCTGCACTTAGCAACGACGAAGTTGGAGGCAAGCGACAATGCTGAAAAAGAACGATTTGATAGCTAAGCCGCTACTCCAGCCCAATATCCAAAATTTGAATGTGTGCGATTAGGTCTGTGCACAAATGTATGTACGTAATATGTGTATTTTTTGTGCGCCTGTGCACAGATGTACGTATGTATGTGAATATGTAGCAATATTTAATTTGAATATATATTTTATACAGCAACATGTACATATGTTGGTGATTTACACAATTTTACCAATAATTTTGGGTACACTGTTACCTGGTGTGAATCGCTGCCCAGCGAATTAAGGCAATTCCAGTGATTGCGTGGGCTCATACCAAATCCTGAGCAGCTACCAAGCAGGTGTCTTAGATCAAATGTCTGACCAGCAGCAAGTGACAAACGAGGGTGGGAATCCAATGATTGCGAACGAGGTGATGGATAACGATGTCTGAGCGAGGGTGTGAATCCAATGATTCCAAGTGAGGTTATGTAAAAGATGTCCGAGCGACGGGATCCGAGATCCAATGGTGTCCAGTTATCCGTGTATGTGTCCACCCGGGGGCGCCATAAATGTTTGCCCAAATGGCAAATGATTTCCAAAGTGCCGGTAAGGCACAAAGCAACTTGTTTTTTAACTGAACACACACGCACCACAATAGGCAAAAGATAAACGAGACACCTTGATCTTCAATTTTCGAATGATTTAATTGCCCAAATGCAATGGCTTCATATGCTGCCCAATTCGCCGCACATGAGCAGACGAGAGCGAGAGAGTAACATTAAGTGGGTGAGAGAATTTAACATAGTTAGTTAGAATCGAGTTACATTCTTTACATTACATTGTTTTTAGCTTCATGGTTTACAATTCAGATTAAGTATCTTAGAGTTACAAATGAAATTTAGAATGAAATGCCTAAACAATTGGTATGCAGTTGTTATTGAATTTTCATATAGATCTTTGAAAATGAGTTTCAACTTGATCGGATGAAAAACAAAAAAGTTGCATACAACAGTTTTCCGCGAATTTTCTACATTTGCAGACAGAATTTTTCAAATCCGTTCTTAGTACTCACTTTCAGCCTAAGATAAAACTACTGTGAAAATCTCATCTTCCTATCTTTTATGGCTTAGGCTGTGCGACGGTCACCAGTCAGTCAGTCAGTCAGGTTGAACAGTTTTATATATATAGATATATTATTATTATTATAAAATTCATTAATTTTTTAAATTTAATATTTGTTTATAAACATTTTTAAACAGAACTGCTTCTTAGTGGAAAGTTGTCTTGCAGGTACTACTTAATGTGCTGCCTTAAGAACAGATGATCGATCTCCTCAGTTTGCATTGTCCGATTCATGTCGAAGTCTTGTGGCTGCTGATATGCGGAATATGCGACAGCACTCGAATACTCTACGTATTTCTCCTTTCTTATCTCGACGAATTTGTGTAAAGTGGCACAGGCCAACACAACGAAGGGACAAACTTGGACGCTATAACGATTTTTTAGGATAAGCACTCAAATCGCCCCTATAGCCTTCCGAATGCGTTTCCACTACTATTCTCGCAGAGCTTAAATGGCAGTTGAATGATTCTTCCTCAGCTGTTAAATATTCCGTATATTTCTTCAGCAGCTAGGGTAAGCGGGCCGCCCAATATCATGAACGGAAGTTTAACGCCTCACTCTAATTTTTTGAAATCCGGAACAACTATTATTATTTTTTTTTTAGAGATACCCATATGGCAACTCCATTATACAGAGTTGCTTTTTAGCTGCACGTATAAACAGCGGTAATGAAAATACGCGTACTGTACGTATAAACGCGGTAATTGTTTCATAGCTCGGGGAAGGTGGGCAATTTAAAAGATTGATTACTTCTGCCGGGAAGCAGATAAACTTCTTTTGCCTTTCATTTAAGCAAATACTGGATATTAATGGATCAGAAGAATCCATAGCTCTAAAAAAAAACATTAGTCATATTGTTTAAGCGGCAATTTTTCGGGCATGTGACTTCCTATCGTTTTTATAGTACTTGTTCTTTGCTTCTGAAACATTTTCTCCTAAACATCCAACCGGAACCAAAAAGGAGTTTATTATTTGCCAGCCGTGTATTAATATTTATGTACCGTCAGTGACTTTGGATACCAAGGATAAGTATTAACATATAATGAAAATGTATCCTCACAAAATGCTTTGAATTTATCAACATCAACAGAATGCTCGCTTGAAATTGTGATCAAAACTACATGCAAATTGTATAAAATGTTTTGAACAAAGCTTGTAATTGAGGAAAATAAATGGTAATTCGCGAATGCTCTTCTAGCCGTTTTTCCATCATTACTATTCCCACTTCCGTTTTGTTTGGGAATGCTTACATGTAGACACATTTTTGTCCACATCATTTCCTGAATTTCCTTTTTCCGAGCCATCATTTCGATTTTGTTAGACTGGGTGATGTGCCACTTTTGAATTTTAAGCCTATAGGACACGTTCAATACAAATTCATAAAATCGAATCCAGGCATGCAATGGTCTGACACCATATTTTAGAGTCGCTGGCCTTGGCTTAAAAACTTTGGAGTGAAAATCAATGGTCTCGAGGAGTTTTTTTAGGTTTGACCCCTCATATTGGGCAGCACTGAGTTGATGACGTACCAGTTAAAGCGTTTAGTACTTTACCATCAATAAGTGTCATTTATGGTTCATAGATAATGACAAATTGTTTGCCTTCCTTTCTATATATGAAATCCTTCAAAACGGCAACTTGCATATCCAAACATTCTTTTTCTCTTAATATTTTCTCATGGCTTTCCCTTGCGTACTCAATTTTGAGTGGCCTGCAGAACCTAACAGATTGTGGAGCTCTGTTATTCCAAATAATTCGTTGATTTGCAACTATTAATTTTAATGGTATCATAGTGCTGACAAAAAGGGATAGATCCAGGGAAGCAGGTTCCTCTGATCGAAACTTCTGCTTATATAAGTGTTTGCGCCCAAAGTATATTATAATTAATTGAAGTAAATGAACTTGTTTGAAGTCCTAAGGAACTAGTTGTTAGGCAATTGAATCACTATGAATATTGTACGATCGAATTTTGTACTATCGAATATCGATAACTTTTGTAAGAAAAGCCATGAGGTTGGCTTGTAAAATAAACCTTCTTCTTCTATTCAAACGATAAGCAGACGGACGTAATTTTTTGGGAGCTCAAGAGGAGCTCAAGCTTGTCTACAGGAATAGCGGAAACATTTTGGCGCCCGACCAGGGACCTTTTGGAGAAGGTTCTTTACCCGGCTGGAGCTCGCTATTTGGTAGCTCACCCATTGGAGGCTCAGAATTGGAGCTAAAATCATTGGAGCAGAAGATCAACCTGGAGGCTGGGCTGCGTCTACTGGAGACAGCAGCAGCTCTGGATTCGGGCTGTGAGTCAGTGACTGCAAGTGACAACTGGTACGTCTTACATGGCATGTTCATTGCAAGTTCGATGTGTGTGATCTAAGTGCTCAAAGAAGTCTCACTTGGAGATAAGTTGTGGCAGGTCAGTTAAAGCGGTACATTGGCTGAAGGCTGTATGTGTATGCAATAGTAGGTGACATAGGTTAGAGCACACATACATATTCATATATAAACACGTGTTAATTGCAACAGTGGTTTACATACATACATACTGACTTTGAATTGACTTGGACGACAAAAGTAATAAAGTGTTGCCGCTTCTGGAGTTAACGTAACTACACTGGAAAAAATTATTATTATTCTTTCAAAATAGTGACGAAGCGTTCGATTGGTGGAAATTTAATTAAACGGATAAGCGATAAATCAAAATGGGACAAAGAAAGGGAGTTAAAGAGTCAGAGTTTCACTCATCGCGAGAAGGCTTAATCACTTCTTTAAACCGCAATAAAAGCTATGTAATGAAAAACTGCTCTTCAATGACGGCGGCAGAGCTAGAGGCGAGATTAAGTCTAATTGAAGCAAGTTTTTCGCAGTTTTGCAGTGTTCAGAATCAAATTGAACAGCACAGTAATGAGGTCGCTGAGGGCGAGGTTCGTCAACAAATGGAAGATTTGTACTGCGAGGTAAAGGCTAAAATCATAAGTTGCTGTACCCAAAAGGGAAGGCGATCTTCAAGTTCTCCAAATCCAAGTGCGAACTCAACCATTTTGAAAAGCTCTGGCAGTTCCCTTTCATCAAGGTTGCCGGTATTAAAAATACCAGAATTCTCAGGCAAATATACGGAATCGACGAGTTGGCACAACACGTTTGAAATGTTAATAGAAAACGATAGTGAAATGGATGAGTTGTCGAAACTCATACACTTAAAGTCGTGTCTAGGTCCCATTCCGCGAAGTACAATCGAATGTCTAGAATTATCAACGGAAAATTACAAGAAGGCCATAAAATTGCTTAAAGATCGATTTGAAAACAAGGCTATAATTTTCCAGGCACATGTGTGCGAGCTGTTTAGCATTCGAAAGCTTAAGCAAGCTGATGGAGAGTTATTAACAGCCCTAGTAGATGTGGTCAATTCACAGCTTACGGCCCTAGACTCATTGGGTGATGACAAGGCAGTGCTAGGAGCCATTGTGTTTCATCTTGTCCGCAGCAAGCTAGATGAGGAGACGTTGGAGAGATGGGACAGCGAGTATGATTGTTTGAAGTTGCCATCATGGGAGCTTTTGTCTCAGTTTTTGATTAATAGAGGAATGAACCTAGCCAATCGAGAGGTCAGGAAGACAGCTGGTTCACGTGGGAACCCTAAGGGTGAGCCTAAGCGGTCCAGTTTGACTGCAGCAGTGGCAAGTCATGTTAGCAACGGTTGCTATAGTTGTTCAGGAAAGCATTATTTAAAGGGTTGTCCGAAATTCAAAGAACTTTCCCCATTGCAAAGGTATGAGGAAGTGAAAAGGTTGAGCCTATGTCTGATATGCTTTAGCAAACGTCATCAAACGAAAGAATGTAGTTACCACGCTGTCGTATTTGCAACAAACCTCATCATGAATTGCTGCACAGGGAAAATGCTGAACTGGCCGGTCGAACAAACTCTGTCCACATAAGCAATTCTCTGCAGAGTTCTCTATTGACAAGTACGTCCACAAGTTTTCTGGCCACTGCTGTAGTACTTGTAAAGAGCTCAAATGGCAGGTACTATCCATGTAGATGCATTCTTGATTCGGGCAGCCAGCTGCACTTCGTCACATCCCGATTGGTGGCTCAATTGGAGTTACAAGTTAAGCCTGGTCAGTATTCTTTAAGTGGAATAGGTAATGCAAAGTCCGAAATGATTGGGGAAGTGGAGGCTACCTTCAAATCAAGAGTTACAAAGTTCAGCGCTAAGGATAAATTTGGAGTTCTCCCAGAGATTACACAGTACAGCCCCACAAGTACAGCAGCTGCAAAATTGTTAAAGGTGCCGAGTGGAATACTGCTAGCAGATCCGGCATTCGATTCTGCCGAAAGGATCGACATGTTGATAGGTGTTACGCTCATCTTTAAGCTCATAGTTGCTGGGCAAATCAAATTAGGGTCAAATATGCCACTATTGCAGAAATCCTTGTTAGGTTGGATTTTAGTTGGCGAATGTACAATGGATAATGGCATCTCCTTAATCGTCAACAATAGTTCGGATTCTACGCCCGATGATCAGGGCTTGCACAGGTTAGTGCAAAAGTTTTGGCAGTGCGAAGAGGTTTCGCAGCCGGTTTGTATTTTTACGGAAGAAGAAAACAATGCGAGGAGAAATTCGTCTCAACCGTGGCGCAGACGCCGTCTAACCGGTTCGTTGTTAACCTTCCATTAAGAGAACCTAAAATGGAATTAGGGGAGTCTTATAATATAGCGCTCAAAAGATTTTATAATCTGGAGCGAAAGCTTAACCGTAACCCGGCTCTAAAGGAGCAATACGCTGAATTCATAGAGGAATACAGAAGACTAGGTCATTTAGAGGAAGTAAATCATGCTAAGATAGACGAGGTGAAATATTTTATGCCTCACCATCCGGTAATACGACCGGATAGCTTGACTACTCAGCTGCGTGTCGTATTTGACGCTTCGTGTAAGAGTAACAATGGAGTATTACTAAATGAAGCCTTGCTAGTCGGACCAACTTTACAGCCCGAGCTGTTTGAAATTCTAGTCCGATCTCGGTTTTATAAATACGCCTTAACGGCCGATATATCAAAGATGTTCAGACAGATTCTGGTCAGCGAAGCCGACTGTAATTACCAGTGCATACTATGGATGCAGAACAGTACTGAAGTCATAAAGGTACTGCGCTTAAAAACCGTAACTTACGGTACCAGCTCGGCACCATTTCTGGCAGTTCGTTGCTTACTTTATCTGGCCGAGAAATATGCACAAGAATATCCGCTAGCTTCGGAAGCGATAAGGAGAAATTTTTACATGGATGATATGCTTTGTGGAGCTGACTCCGAGGAGCAAGTGGAGAGGTTAAAACTCGAGGTGACCGAATTGTTACAATTAGGAAGGTTTAACCTCCACAAATGGCGGTCGAACAGCAAACTTGCCTTAGAGGAGTGCAAGGATGAAGGGCCGTTAGCAGTAAAGACTGCAGACGTGGTAAAGACACTGGGAATTGGTTGGTCGGCCAGCGAAGATCTTTTCAAGTTCTCATACACCGACAATCAGTCATTACAAAACGTGTAGTTTTGTCTGAGTTAGCTCAGTTGTTTGATCCTCTTGGATTTCTAAGCCCTGTTGTGATTCTTGGAAAAATATTTCTGCAAGAGCTATGGCTTCTTGAGCAGGGTTGGGATGCTGAGCTACCTTCCACTTTTGAAATGCAGTGGAAGAAATATAGAGAAGAGTTAAAACTTGTACACGAGTGCTCGCTTCCACGGTCAGTCGTCCCGCGGAGTAACGAAATAAAGAGCCTAGAGCTTTGTGGGTTTTCGGACGCATCCTGCCGTGCATATGGGTGTGTGATTTACGCGCTTGTGACCGACAATACAGGAGCAATCCTTGTGCAACTCGTGACAGCGAAATCTAAGGTAGCGCCAGTTAAGGTTACCTCGCTGCCACGCCTAGAGCTGAAAGGGGCATTTCTCTTGGCCAAACTCATGGCTAGAGTAGTCGCATGTATTCACCACACAGTTTCCCGAATTCGATATTTCACGGACTCTACGATTGTGCTAAATTGGTTGTCGTCCCATGCTAGTCGCTGGGCAACCTTCGTAGCCAACCGAGTCGCTCAGATCCAGGAATTAAGCAATAGGCAAGATTGGTTTAAGGTCGAATCAAAGCTTAATCCGGCGGACATTGTTTCCCGTGGATTACATACCGCAGACTTAAAAATTCATCGTTATGGTGGGAAGGCCCAAAATTTCTGCAGGAGCCTAGTGAGCTGTGGCCAACAATGCAGTGGAAAAGCTCTGAAAATATGCCAGAACAGCGAAGCTGTAAGTTTAGTCTGATTGCAACCGAGAACATACAGACGGTTGATATATTAAAAGATTGTAAATATGTAAATGATTTCCAAAAATTGCAACGAGTCTTCGGATATATATATCGCTGGCGTCGTTCTGTGCGAAAGTTTGAAGTCAATTCTGAACCAGAAGCTGCGCTAACTGCAGTCGAGTTGAGGGGTGGTTTGGATTACATCGTTTTTAACTTGCAAAACGTAAGATTTGGTGAGGAAATCTATAGACTAAAAAGAAAAGAAGTCATTAAAACCGCGAAGGTGCAAGGGCTAAATCCAGTTATAGATGACAAGCAAGGGGTACCAATCGTTCGTGTAGGTGGTAGACTTTCCAAGGCCGATGTACCGTTTGAGGTAAAACATCCAATGTTAATGCCAAATGATCATGCTATAGTAAATTCGATATTTGTATACACACATCGAGCCAATATGCATGCCGGAGCACTGCTGTTGAGTGCTATAGTTAGGCAAAGATTCTGGGTAATCAACTGCAGAAAATTGGCTCGCAGAACGGTGCGGAGTTGTATGGCTTGCTTCAGACATAGACCAAGGATGTCCAGCCAAATGATGGGGCCGCTGCCTGCGAGTCGAGTACGAACTGGTGTCCATCCCTTTGAGAAGGTGGGCCTGGATTTTGCCGGTCCCCTATGGATGCACTTCAACATCAGAGGTCGGCGGCCAGTGAAGGTGTACCTATGCGTTATGGTATGCTTTACAACCAAGGCTTGTCACTTAGAACTGGTGTCAGATTTAAGCACAAGTGCCTTCATCGCCGCACTGAAGCGATTCTTTGCCAGACGTGGACTCAGCTCTGAGATTTTCTGCGACAACGCCACTAATTTTGTGGGCGCCGCTCGAGAGCTAAAGAGGACAGCAGAAGTCGTCTGGGATGAGAGCAGCTGGAACCAAATTTTGGATCAATGCAGTCTTCAGGGAGTGAATTTCCATTTCATACCGCCGCGGTCCCCCCACTTTGGTGGACTGTGGGAGAGCGGAGTCAAGGTGGCTAAAAGGATGTTAGTCAGCTGTGTGAATGGATCGGCGCTAAACTATGAAGAGATGTCCACTGCTATTGCTCAAGCCGAAGCATTGATGAATTCCAGACCGCTGCTCCCATTGTCGTCGGATCCAAACGATTTCGAGGCATTGACGCCTGGTCACTTCTTGGTTGGGCGACCACTTAATGCTATGCCTGAACCGTTCGATGATGGCGTGTTGAAGCTGTCTATGACGAACCGTTGGAAACGCATTCTGGCAGTTTATCACGCATTTTGGCAGCGGTGGTAAACTGAGTATCTGACCCTTTTACAGGAGCGAGTCAAATGGAAAGACAGCTCCAAGAATATTCAACTTGGAACATTAGTTCTCATTGCGGAGGACAACATATATCCGGGGCATTGGGTACTTGGACGGGTGCACGAAGTACATCCAGGCACTGATGGCGTTGTTCGTGTCGTCACCCTCAAGACGAAAACTGGATTCTTCAAAAGGAACGTCCACAAGCTCAGCCCACTGCCCTTGGACTAACGATTTGGTTATTTTGGAAGGAGCTTCCAAGGCGGGGAGTATGTTTGCGCCCAAAGTATATTATAATTAATTGAAGTAAATGAACTTGTTTGAAGTCCTAAGGAACTAGTTGTTAGGCAATTGAATCACTATGAATATTGTACGATCGAATTTTGTACTATCGAATATCGATAACTTTTGTAAGAAAAGCCATGAGGTTGGCTTGTAAAATAAACCTTCTTCTTCTATTCAAACGATAAGCAGACGGACGTAATTTTTTGGGAGCTCAAGAGGAGCTCAAGCTTGTCTACAGGAATAGCGGAAACAATAAGCTTTGGCTAGTAGACCCATCAAATCCGTAGCTTACTATTAATGTGCAACGTGAAACATTTTCCATTTGAGATATAACATCTTTTTGCAGGACCAATATTCTTTCGGCTGTATGGTCCAAAAGGTTTTGCATTGAAACCTGCGCACAATTTTCAGAAATTTCTGTTTGAGTTGGTCTGCAAAACGTTTTAGCTTCTTGAAGTGCTGAATATGGGGGGAAAATGTTGCAGCCACGAGAAAAATGCCAATGCTTCTTATGGGGTAAGGGGAATAATCACCTGAGATTTACGGCCTCCTGTCGTGTTTGCTGTCTGTTTTTCCCTGACGACTTTTAATGCGCTAAAAAAATCATCCTCTTTAGCCTTCTTCGCAGAAACAGAAGCAGCATTTAATAAGTGATGCGTTAAAAAGTCAGTGTCCACAGCAAGATCATTTGCTAATTTTTGTTTCAAACGCATTCCAGCCTGTGTATAGCTTAGCGTTGGTCTACCCATTTTAGAGTTAGATGGATCCGTTAGCTCTTCATCCAAGGTTAAATTAATCGCCTGCGAAAGCCACCTTGAGTGAGTAACTTTAAACCCTGACAACAAACGGTTGCATTTAGGCAAATATTTCTTAATATGCCTGAAAAAACTGCAAACTTTTTGCTCAATTTGATTAACGTGTGAGTTGCTGAGTTGACTTATTTTCATTTTCTCCAACATCCTGTAATGCGCTGGTCGCAGACTTTTGGTATTAACTGTTGAAGTAAATTTTCCATATGCATCCGAAAAGTAGGCATACATTTTGTGAGGGAACAGCTTAACATAGGTTCTATCTTCAAGTTCCTAAAAGTATGCAGCACAAGTCAACCTCGGTTAAGTCGATTTCATTAATATAGCTAAAAAAAGTAATTAAAACCAGCACTACGTTAGAAAGCAGCATTTCGCAAAGTCTGCAAATAGGTCAGCAGCTGGATTAAATTGACTCTTCCTTCCTTCTCCGTTTTGGCCGTCGTCCAGTAAAGTTCACAACAGCGATCCAAAAGATCCAAAAATTTTATTAATTGTGTAAGCTCAACGAGAGAAAAATTTTCACCCCAACGGAAAAGATTTCGGCATCAAAGCCAAGACCTTTGAAATAATATTAAAGGGCCAAGCTGCAACGTAGGTGTCGCTCAACCAATTTTGGTTAAAATTTTGATTTGTAGTTGTCAGCCGACTGACCATGTGTCTTCTTAACCTCTTAGGATTGGCCCTTACTAGGCGTTGTCACTCTCTTGGCTAACCCAATGTGTCCAAGCAGCTAGTGTACGCCTAGTGTACCCATCCAAACGCACACACCTTTGCGTTTCTGAGAAGAGCCAAGATCTGGCTGGGATCAGTCCACATGCGAAGCATGCAAATCGCTCAGCGGCTCTCTTTCCACCGTCTCATCATCCAGTGGTTGCTGTGTGTGTGTCTAATCGTGTGTGTTTAAATCGTACAGTAGACGTCTGCCCACTGGCCGAAAATTTTGGCTGTTAAGGCGCAAGTGAAGTGGCTAAAAAATTCGTGAAAATTGGCCAGAGAATAATCATGAAATTCTGACTCCAGTCATATCCACCAAAGTCCAATTTTTTTTGTTCTTGTGATGCCATAACCTAATCAGAAAAATTGTGTGGGCCATGTGCTAGTCAAAATTAAAAGTAAATAATTCTCATATAGACCCGTAAATACCCTAGAAAGGATGAACAAGTGAACAACCTAAAAATGCTCAATATTAAAATTATACAAAATTCATATTTTATATAAGATAAATTAAGATAAATTATTGGCAAAAGTGTAATTCTATATATAAAGTTAAAGATTGAATATGGCAAATCAAAAAGTGAACCAAATCAGATTATGCAAGTGACCCAATGTCCATCTCATCCTACGCACCCTTTTTGGTATTCCCTTTTGCAGTCACATATGACAATTGATAGAAAAAAATTAAATTAAAAATTCTGATGCGTCGAGTATACCCTAACCTCTAACTAAAAAGTGCTTCTAATCTAATGATCTAGTTAAATATATTTTTACAACCAACAGCTAAATGCATACACAGCCAACATTAACACAACTTTGAGAGCGCTTTCAACGTTAACCAAGTGATCGGCTTCGGTCGTTATAAATCTGCTAACAAAAATTATTTCATTAAATTGGCAAATCAAATAAAACATATCAGCACATAGAAAAGTACATTGACACAGTCTCACCTTGATCAGCTGTGCTTGCACCAATTTTTTGCCTTTGCTTACGTGCAGCTTAATGATAAAGAATTCTTTTATTGCCCTTAATGATCATAATCAGCAGGAAATAATTTTGTTTTGTTTTGATCTACACCTTTTGTGCTTGACTAAATGATCATTAATAATTTAACTAAGAATAAAATCTCCGCCTGTAACGAAGTTAGATAATTTTACAATCTTTTATGATCATTAACTCCGTTTGCTTTGCGTGATCTGCCTGAGTTCGAAAGAAAATTATGATCTTTGATGATCATTAGATAGTCATATTTGCCAACAACTTATTTTGAGATAAATAAATATATTTGTATCTACTTAATTTATAAATGAAAGCATAATTATATACTTATACACAAACACATATATTAAGCATGAATTGAATTTTAATTACACTTCTTTTCTAGCCGTAATCATGAATAGTTTCTTAAGGTTTTTTTTTTTTGTAATAAAATGGAATTAAAAATGAATTGCTAAAATACCTTCTCTTTGTGGAGCCATGCATCAACTTAAAACGAGAGCGTAAGTTAAAGTCGGCTCTGACCGACTTCCATTTTAGGGTGGGAGGAGGGGTAGCGGGGGGCTTGGTTCACTTTTTTGCTCATAACTTGAGAACCGTTCATCCGATATTTATCATTTCTTTGGAAAATCGATTCATTTTGCTAATTACTATCTCCAGAAGGAAATTTATTTTCAAAACTGTAGGAGATATAACGTTTTTTCCAAATTTCACCTAGGGCCCCAGCTGAAAGAGCAGAGGAGGCAAGAATGCTTAAACTCGCCAAACAACGGATGAGCAAATAATCTGGGGGAAACAAGATTAGACTTCGCGTCTTCAAAAAATAGGAAGGCAAAACAAACTCTTGATCTGCTCCAGCATAAAGAAGGTTCCACAACCCCGGAACAAACCACCCCCCCCCCAAAAAAAGGACCCCCGGAGGGGGGGAGCACTTGTCCTACATACAGAATACGCCTAAGACCTACACACAACAGTCAGCATCCCGACGATATCATCCTCCGAAAAACTTCCTCGTTCGATAAAAACCCACCTGTAAGAATAATAGACCTTGCTGACAGGTTTTCTCCCAGAAATCACGTAACCAAGACTACGCCCGCTCTCTCCTGCTCAAAACTGGATACTGACCAGAACCAGGGAAACACACCCTAAACGTAAACACACCCCACAACCTACACCTCATTTACTTTCGTTAATCTAACTAAAAAAATGGGGACCACACCAAAGCGCCCCCTTTTCACTTAATTTACCCCAAACAAACCCCCCCTCCGACCACTCCACGTGGAGGGTGAGCAACTAGCCTTCAAGACACACACTGTCTTCAATATTTACGACCGTACTACTACCGGTTTGTATTGCCCCGAGTCCATATCTAAAGTTGGAAAGCCCGCGCCTGTCTTACGGGGCGCTCGGTCTCTCCAACAGCACGAACCTCCTGTGTCACCCCTATGCACGCTCACTGCACACAGACGGCCAACGTCTTTGCGTACTGGTACAAAGTTGACCAGTGGGTCAACATACGGACTGATCCCAAAACCACACGCGTATTACTGGTACTCTGGCTGCTCGGGCTCCCTGCGGCTCGTGCCTGTCGGCCGGTGTCAAGGAACCATACTCTCCTCAACTCCAAACCATGACTTTGCGGTTTTCGAGCACCTTTTCACGCACCACGTCAATAAATTGCAGCGTTGTCACGCATAACTCCAAAAATGTTCCACTATTCCTACCTACGTAATCTGTCCCAGCCCCGTTAACGAATGGCACACTCTTGCAGCCGGGTCTGCCGAACACCTATACCTCCACGTTTAATCGAACAAATAAGAACACACGCTAAATCTCTATTGTAGCAAAAACTCACTATACGGCTCCAATTTTCTTTAATGTCTGCTGCCAGTAAGCATCGACGACACCGCAAATAACCTGTAGGAAACTCTAGAACACCTGAGCCCAATCGCCAGATTTGACTCTGCACCCCAAGCTTCACCACTTAGCCCGGTCCCCCCCAAACAACTATTGCATTTGCCAAAACGTCAATCTCTTCTGAGCACCCGCTCCAGACCGGTCAAACCTCTATCTCTTACCATCTCTGAGATCTAGGTGTTCATACAGACAGACGGACAGACGGACGGACGGACAGACGGACATGTCTATATAGACACGGCTGTTCATGCTGATCAAAAATATATATACTTTATATGGTCGGAAATGATTCCTTCTGCCCGTTACATACATTTGCACGACTTTGGTATACCCTTTTTACTCTACGAGTAACGGGTATAATGATAGGGGTTAAAATCTACAGTGTGTTCTAGGGATCACCGACCTGCGATGGGTCTTGCGGCATTGGTGATCACGGTAGGGTGGGCAAGTTGTTGTCTCCACGACACCTGGAGAGCACATTAACAACCACTCAAACGCCCCAGCAGCTGCAACAGCATCTTTGCAGCCAACTTACAAAAGCCTTCTTCTTCTTTACTTCTGTTTCTATCCTCGTCTATCTAATATTAAACCTCAAAGCCAATTTTTAGCACGCGAATTTTTAATAACTTTATCTATATAGTCCGCGAGTAGTTAGCACGGTGAACCAAAAACACAGAGTCCAACCCTTTGCCGACGACATTTTGAGCCGGAACCAGCGCGTGTTTCATTCATCGCTACACCCAACATCAGCTCGTCAGACTGGACATAACCTTGGTTGTATTTTACAATCCACTTCGTTACGGCAGAGTCGCGAAAATAGTTGTCCCAAACCTCCAGCAGTGTTAAGCGGCGAAACTCAAATTCGGCAGCAGTATGTCATTTTTGTCGAAAACGGGCATAAACGGGCAAGCAATATTATTAACACCTTATTTTATATACTTTCACGAAAAACATACCAGCTTTAGTTGCTCGCAAGCGCGCGGAAAATAAGTTACACACCACAGAACACAATTACATTTGTTAAATTTGAGCTGTAAAAATACTCCAACAACAATGGACGAAACACGACAAAACATACAGAACATATAAAAAATTATCATACAACGTTGAATCTACATAACTGTACGATTATTTGCCATATATCCAAATTGTCTTCACTTTAAAGAAAAAGTCACAACAAACGCGCAAAGTTCATCGACATTCACGGTTGCATTTCGATAGGTCAGGCATGCATTTAGTAAGCTGACTTTCTTTGCGCGTCAATTTCAAACCGCACGCTTTAAAAATTTTTTCGGAACAGTTTTATTTTCTCTTGAGTATGCATAATTGGAAAACACATTCAATTTTGAGTATTCAAAATATAAAAAATAAATACTTTATGCACAATTTTTCGGCTTTTCGCCCATAGTGCTCTGGTCATTCATGGTAATTTATCGCGATTCGGTAAGATCCAATCATAGTTATGCGGTTATTTATGGTATTAAAAAGTAGTTTTTTAAGTAAATATTGAGTTAACCACCATGAAGGACTCTTAGCTCTAATGCAATAGATTAGAAATGATTTTCATCTGAATTGCCATTTAAGTTTGGTGCAATGACGCCATTAATCCTCATTGATTGTAATTTCCTCATTGATTGTAATCAAATCACGATAGGATGGTTGGAAATAGGATTCTGCTTTTCCTCTGTCCATTCTGTAAACTCTATCGTGCCTTTCAGAGTGTAACATACCTTCTCAAGGTCCGCACCCAAACTTATTTTACACTTAGTGTCTAACGGAGAACAGATTTTGCACGCTCGCATGGTGAACACAAGAAATTGGTAACTTCTTTAAGTATTTGCCTCTATACGGTATTTGCAGAATAATTTAAAGGCATATTTAAATGTGCAGATGCCTACTTGGGGGCATAAGGCTGGAATGACACTTTCAAATTTTAGGGACAATTTGAGTAACAATTTTTCATCCATGGGAAAAGTCGTTGGTATGAGCGAGTCAGAGTATGCATGAATTCTCTGCAGAATGCTTTAGAAGAGGCCGCAATGATACACAACAGCAAATTTGACCTATTAACAAAAAATTGCGACAATAATTGTCTTTAAAAATTGAAAGTGTCATTCCAGCCTAATCATATTCTCAAATATGCCTTTAGGTCGAAGATATGTAAATAAGTATGTCAAATATGTAAAACGAATCAGGATTTGAAATAATCTACTTTTCATAAAACGAATTTGTATGTAACCTAAAATCCGATTTCTAGTTATTACCAATGGGTGTGAAAAATTGGCCCTAGAGGTGGTGCGTGATCTTGACGCCACCAGCGGCGGACTAAACATGGAAAGGGTTAGGAAGTGGGGTGCATCCGGCAGCTATCTCGGGGCTTATAAAGTTCTTGTTTGCGCCGGTGTCTATGAGGAGTTGTAGTTTAGCCCCGTCCGTTATAAAATTCGCCCCTTCCCCTACGCAAGTGGGTACCTTGTGCGAGCTATCCACGTCTTCACCCTGCGACGGCAGCTCGACTGCTCCCCCGTCGTTATGACAATCTGCTCATAGGCAGATTCGTGTAATGGCTTTTGACTGAGCCCATACAAGCCTGAAATTGGAGAAGACATCGTTGGGTCGAGGTGATACAACCTCTGAGCCTTTCGGAAAGTGTTGGGAGGACCATGCAAGGCTCTCTTGACACCAGAGCCGTCGCTCTATTGGGCACCAAGCCCAGAACGGTACGATTGACCCGATTGGTTCGACTCCATTTTGAAAGCCGGTCTTCGACCCTGGATCCTAGGTGAGTACTGCGAGCTGCCATTGGGGTCTGGGTTGTACCCTGGTCTCATAGGTGGTCCGGCTTGATACTGGAACGTGCTCTGAAACCTAGGAGCATTCGCGAGCTAATAAACGGGCCTGTAAAATTAAGGAGGTTGTGCGGATCTGTTGACATAGGGTGCCGGGTTATAGCTAGCCCTCGAGACAACGTTTTGTAATTCCAGGCAAAAGGAGTATTCCTCCGGCAAATCCTTAGGACTATGGACCACCAATAATTTGGAGAATTCTCCATTAACGCCTTGAATAAAGACGTCTAAGGCCTTGTACCTATATGTCCCGATGAGAGTACTAACATCGTCAGGGGCGCGAATTCCATCCTTTAGAGCGCTAACCTTCTTAACATTATCTTTAACTCCTGCCACCTAGACAATCAAAGTGTTGAAGGATTCATGAAACTTGTTTAACGTTTCTTTACTTTCCTCCATTTTTGATAAAAAAAATAAGAGCAATTTACCGCGGGGTGTCCGGATTCTTAATAAGTCAGGAATAAAGACAAGAGAGGGGGTATTCACTTCCCCGGACGTAGGAACGTGGAGAAATATTTCAATAAAACGACCTTGAGCCTGCTATCAACTATTTCTAAAATAACTTAGAAGAGGTCGACAAAACCAACAAATATTTTAATAAAAATTATGAGGAATAATTTTACTTTTAATATTTTTAGTTCAGTTCTAGTTTATAATTCAATAATAATATTAATTTTTCAAGGGTATTTGATTGGGAAGAACGTTTCACTTACCCTTGGGAACAGCCTTCCAGTGCTAGGGAACTCGTCCCTTGGTCTATCTTTTGGAGGTATCTCCTTACAGTTTGAAAATTCTGACGAAGAAAGAAGATAGCATTAATAACAGTTTAAATAATTTTTTGTTTTTGATATTTTTTTTCAATTTTATATTGGGTTTTTATTATACCCTGTACTCCGTCCCAAAGAGCTTGTGAGATGGTTTTCAGGGGGGCCTAGCTGTTGGGCCATCGGACGGGTCGCAGGTTGCGGATAGCGAAAGGCCTTCTTATGGAGGTTAACTGCGAATAAGTGGGTTTACCCCACAAATAAGCAGTCCCGGACAGCCAGCGGGTGTCACGCCGTAGTGCACAGACAAGGCGCTTGTGTTGCCGCCTTCTATAAGTAGCCTCACACACACCCAACTCCCACACAATACCTACCCCTCTCCCATCCCGCACATCTCACACCGGGCCGGACTAAGGTGTCACTCGGACCGTGCCGAAAGTCAGCCTGGCTGGAGGCCCGGGTAACAAATAGTCCAGTCTCGAACGGTGGGCTCAGACAAGTGGCGACCGCCTGTTCTAAGTAGCCTTGCCACTGGTGGGCCTCGGCCGGTGGTCGACCGTACAGAAGCCCAAGAAAAGGACCTTCAAGCATGAAGAAAATGAATTCTGTAAAATTTCAGCAGGATCTCCCTGCAACCGCTGTCGCAACGCAGTTTAAAGAGAGGCAGATGGACCGGGAGCGTCCAAGCCTCGTGAGAGAAGAGAGACGCGCACCAGTGCGCAGAACCCCACCACGGGGTTCCTACCGAGCTCCTGCGGTAGGGCATAGCACAGGAACAAGAGGGACCATCCCCTCCCCCCAAAGGGAACACGCCCCGCCTCCTCTTGAGGACAAAGGCCACCTCCCAATGGGAGAGAATATCCCCTCGCCCCATTACATTACCGACTTCCTCCCTAGGAGTGCCGCGAAAACCGATGAATGGGTCCTCACAATGCTGAGGAACCAAAACAACACTGTGACAGGCATGTGGCGTGTCAAGTCACGAAAGGACCAAGGGGCGGAGCCCTCATGGTCATTGGCATCGATGAAGTCTCGATGCAGGCCATCGTCTCGATGGGTCGCCAGCTGAACTTCAGGTACGGGAAAATCCCCGTACATGGTCTCAAGAAGACCGCGAAGCTGGCTGGACAGACACATCAGCAAGAGACGGAGGCAGAACACCCCGCCGAAGCGGAAAGTAGCGAGACTCCGTGTGAGGAACCCCTCACAGAGAAGGAGGACGTCCCTGAGGACGAGGAGATCGACGGGGAATCCCCCGTAGAGGACATGGAGGTTGTGGAGGAAGCAGAGGCACCCATGTCCTCCAAGAGCTCGCCTCAGAGCTCGCAGTCCAAGAGGACGAAGAAGCCGACACCACATTGGTGTCCGGAGGCGTTGAAAGCAGTCCTGGCTCTCCGCTAGATAGCGCAAATCCTACAGCGGAATGATGACTCCCCCCTCAGTCACCAAAAGCACCAAGCTAGTCCAGGTGAACGTTCATCATGCGAAGGCGGCCTCGGCCGTCCTAGCTAGAACGTTCACCCGACAACACTTAGGACTAGCTTTAATACAGGAACCCTTGTGCAATGAGGGAATAAAGGGCCTGTATACGAGAGAATCCACGGTAATTTGGGACCAAAGGCATGCGTTCCCCAGAGCCTGTATAATGATAAGGAAGAATATTAAATATACTATCTTTTCAGAATTTCTCTCCAGGGACTGCGTCGCGATAGCGACCACCGAAGCAAAGCAGGGAAAGACCGCGGTCATAGCCTCTGCCTACTTCGCTGGAGACAGCATGTGTCCCCCCCAAGAGGTGTCGGCCCTGGCAAAATACTGCAGGAGCAAAAGCCTGCCGCTTGTTGTCGGATGTGACGCAAACGCCCACCGCGTCGCATGAGGAAGTTCCGATGTAAACGATCGAGGTGAGTGCTTACTAGAATTTCTATCCAGGCTCGACCTGGAAATATGTAATGTAGGATCTGTCCCGACATTTGTAACTCGAGTAAGGGAGGAAGTCCTTGACCTCACCTTCTCCAGCATGTCAATTAAACCTTTTATTAAGGATTGTCGGACCATTGAATTATCCAATTTAGATTGGAAGCTAGCACACAGCAGAGTATCCCTAGCAGGAATCCCCGTAAGACAGATTGGGGTGGCTTCTATTCCACGCTAAGAAATAATATGCCTAGGATTCGGTCACCGAAACATCCCCTAGAACTAGAAATCTTAGTCAACGAACTAAACGTAATCGATGCAATCTGTATCCACCTGCGGAAAATCGAACCAACTAAAACAGTGTACCATGCACCTAAAAAAGGTCTCTGATCAATCAGCTGTTTGCACTTTAACTTTTAATTTAAATAAATTTAAAAATATATATTTTCTAATAAAGCTGCTGCTCGGGTTTCAAACTTTCTCCTTGGGGATGATATCCCTGTGTCACTTTGCGTGGGTCCCGGAGCACACCACATCACTGCCTGTTTATTAACTTAGGATAATGCTTTATCCTAAGGTTATACCTTGGTTGGTCGCCCATCGAATGAGTCTTTCGTCGATCAAGATTCCTAAATACATTCCATCACATTGTTTGCCACTTAGTGGCCGATCTAACTAGCTTTGTTGGGAACCGCGAACATAGCCGTTATCGTTCAAAATCAACACGATTCCTAGACCCTAAAATGCTCAGTCAACTCCTGAATAAAGATCCTTACGATTGCGTCTAAATACCTTGGCCTTCTTCAAATCCGTGTACTCGGGCAGTAGCTTGTTTCACTAATGGCTTGAGCTCCCTTGGCTCTTAAGCCTCGGCGGCGGTATGGGCGATCCCCTATGGGGTGGCACTCCTCAAATCTAAGTATCTACATACATATGGTTTTGCATACTACATACTATATACCGCGGTTAGACGCTCTTCCTTATGCGCTTAATAGATACGCACACCAGAGCTTCTTCCTTGGTGCACCACTCTAATATCTTTGCCTTATCTCTGCACACACATTGAAGCCATCTTGGACAACATCTCCAGACCTTTGTGTCTATGAAAGATTCCTCTGGCGGTTTCATCAATTTGGCATAGTCCACCCTTGGCACCATATTCTACCAATCTTTCAAGCAACTGGTCCTTCAGCCATATACAGCTCATAACAAAAAAAAAAAAAATTTTTCCCCAACTCGCTCGTGCATCCTAAATATTTCTTACAATATATTCCTGCGCTGTGTCTTTCTCTCCACCCCCGCTATCGATATGCCAACTATCGATATCTAATTGTGATTACGTTCTGTTGCTGGATACACAATACGCAAACTAAATTCCTCCACCCTTTTTTTTTTATTTTTTTTCGTGCTGGATACCCGGCTTACGAAGAGAACTGCCCTTAGCAAATGCCCCTTGGTGGAATCCTACCTTGGAGAAACTCAAAAAGAAGACCCGAACTCTTTAATGAAGCCAAAAAGAATGGGGACTGGCACAAGTACAAGCTAAGCCCTGACACTATACAATAGTGAGATAAGGAAAGCCAAAAGAAAGAATTACAGGAAATTCTGCGAGTCTATAGAAGACACGAAAGAAGGAGCGAGATTGCATAGAGTCCTGGCCAAGAAAAGCCCGGATGGCAACGTCTCGCTCAAAAAGGCTAATGATACCTATACAGTGAGCAGCGAGGAGAGAGTACGTCTCTTGTTGGACACCCACTTCCCGGGAAACATCCCCGCGGAAGAATGTGTCGACCAAGAGCACTGTTACCAGCCTCGCAGCTCCGACTGGGCAGAAGCCCAGAAAGTTGTGTCCGCAGGCTGACTTGAGTGGGCAATTGGAACATTCCAGCCCTTCAAATCCCCCGGACCGGATAACATTTATCCAGCATTCCTGCAAGAAGGAAAGGACATACTGCTACCCATCCTCAGGAAGATCATCACCAGCAGTCTGGCAACTGGGTATATCCCACGTGCCTGGCGCAGAGCAAGGGTAGTCTTCATCCCCGAAGCAGGGAAGAAGGATATAACTTACCCAAAGTCCTTCAGACCCATTAGTTTGACATCGTTTTTACTGAAAACGATTGAAAAGCTAGTGGACAATAGCATACGAAGTACACTGTTAAAGGAGGCACCCCCCCAACCAACACAGTACGCGTACAGAGCAGGCCGTTCGACCGACACGGCATTGTATCAACTCTGGAAGATGCTCGAGAAAACAATAGAAGACAAGGAAGTGGCTCTATGCGCCTTCCTAGACATTGAGGGAGCATTCGACAACACATCCCATAGTGCTGTCAAGAATGCCCTAATCAGAAGAGGAATAAACACTACAGTAGGGAGATGGGTAGATTCACTCCTACGATGCAGAGAAGCCTCTGCAGTGGCAGGTGAAGAAACCATCACAGTCACCACAACTAGAGGATGCCCTGAGGGGGGAGTTCTCTTCCCACTGTTGTGAAGCCTACTAGTGGATGAGCTCCTAAAAAAACTCGCCTCCCTGGGCATAACATGCCAAGGATACGCTGATGACATTGTCATCGTTGCGAGAGGAAAATACGAAGAAACCCAATGTGACATAGTCCAGAGGGTTCTGTAAGCCACGTCTAATTGGTGCAAGGAGGTTGGGCTCAACCTAAACCCTGCGAAAACCATTATAGTACCGTTCACTAGGAAATACAAACTAAGCAGAATGAGGCCAAAACGCCTATCCGGCTGCCTCATTACACCATAAAAAGAAGTCAAATACCTCGGCGTTGTCTTTGACAACAGGCTGAGGTTTGACAAGCACTTAGAGTATACAGAGTAAATGCACTAGAGCACTATTCACATGCAGGAGCATAGCCGGAAAATCGTGGGGCATGGCACCACACATACTCCGATGGCTATACCTCATGGTTGTGAGACCAATGCTCACTTATGGAGCTGTCGTGTGGGGAGATTGAGCAAACCTCCTCACAGTAAGGACGCAGGTGCAAAAACTGCAAAGGCTGGCATGTATATGCATGACTGGAGCCATGCGTACCTGTCCGACAGCGGCAATCGAGGTTTTGATGGAGCTAACACCACTCCACCATACCATCGGCCTGAAGAAAAAAGCAACATTGCTTAGATTAACAACAGAAGGAGTGGGTAGAAACCACATAGTAAGCCTCAGAGACTCTGAAAAGCTGGAAAAGGAAATCCCCTTAAACCTCCAACCCAGAGACGAAATGGTGGCCGAGTATCACTTTGACAGGAATTTCACTGTACACCAAAGTAATAAGAGAGAATGGATCTCACTTGAAGAGACATATAAAATGAAACCACACACAATTATGTGGTACACAGACGCACTATGGGGAATTTTGCCAAATATTAGGCATAAACCCCTTTTCCAAAAGTGCTCAAAACTTAAATTTTTTTGTTTCATTAGACCACAAATACATCAGTCTTCAATGTTACATACCACGAATTTTGATTTAACAGAGCTCTGTTAAGTGAGCAGCTGGTAAAGTCAGGTTATGCTAACGAATGACAGTTCAATGTTAATGTGTGTTTTCTGCTGCAATTTGTAATTGCCAAATATTAATGAAAACAGAAAGTTTTGTCGAATATTTTTTGATTGAATCTAATCGTTGTGGTATGTGCTATGTTTTAGTGCCTTTGATCTGTAGAAATAAATCGTGGCGTCCCTGTTTTTGACGGTATTCGTGATTTATCTCACAAAAAAAAATTGGAAAGAAAATTCAACTTTGCGAAGTCCTACCAAATTTTGTTTAGATTTGTTAGAGCTGGGACTTTTACCACCTTTTAGAGCTATCAATTCCGCTTCTGATTCACTTTTGCTCAACCGCATTTATGCGCATTTCTTTTGCAAAATTTCACTTTTTAGTACACAACCTCATTTTCTCCAATGCCTACTTGCATGCCAAATGAAACAAAGTAAGACCATTGCAGTCGAGTTAGCTCGACTTCAAAATACCCTGTACAATTGACAAACACACACAACACAAACACACACACACACACACACAAACGCGCACTCCACACACACAAACGTAATGCGATCTTAATAACTTCGAGATTTCAATTTTTTTCAGTATAGATATTTAGTTAATATATATTAAGCGACGATGTTGTAACTTTATCGGAAATTGAAACAAACTGATCTGCGTACGGCCTATACCTATGTACATGCAACAATTTGTATCTCTATCTCTTATAGTCTCGGGGAGATCTGTTCATAGATTGACGGACAGACGGACGGACGGACAGACGGACAGACGACAGACGGACATGGCTAAATCGACTCGGCTGTTGATGCTGATCAAGTATATATACTTTATAGGGTCGGAATGTTTCCTTCTCCTGCTTTTCTTCCTGATCCCTTTTACCCATTTCAATGGGGGGTATAAAATTGACGATCGGAAGAGGTTATTTTTGTTGTTAGGGGAGGCAAAGTCTTTCAGTCGCATATAAAAGATATTTAAAAGAAAAAAGGAAGGATATTTTGTGCAATTCTGGAAATGAATCGCGAAAATTTAACCGAATAATGCAACAAATTGAACGCAGAAGTTCAATTCTAAGCCATTGAGCAGAATATGAACACAGAGAGTCGTTCCCGATGGTCATTAACGCTAAAGCGTATTAGAAATCGTAGAAATCAAGCTGTTGGAGATAAAATGGTAGAAGAAGCAAGCACAGCTGCTCGTAATAAGTAAAAAACGACTAGCTGACCATGCAGTAGTTCTTAAGATAGTTTCTATAAGGCAAAAATGATCCGAAATTTTATGTGCTAGTATTGTGCAGTTAGAAATGACAGTAAGAACAGAACAGAAATCGAAAAAAATAAATGAGACGCATTTTTTTTCAGGAATCCCGATATTCCGTAAAGTTTGCGGCCGAAAAATATGTTTCCTATTACGCGTCAATGATGGTACATTCATTCTTATGTAAAATTGCAAGAAAAACCAATTTTATCTTGTAAAAAAATATAATAATATTTTTTTATTTATTTTTTTTAAAGGCGGGTTGAAGTGCTACCACGCCCACTTTTTAGCACGTATAGAGCAACGGTATACCTAACATAAGGCAAAAAACTAGACCGCAATATCTTGCTTAGTTTTTAAGTTATTAATTAATGCCTGATTTTTGGGAAAATTCCCCATAGTGAGACGGGTCCCTAACACCCCAAGGAACCGGACTTGGGGTAGCAGGACCAGGAACGAAAATATCTGAACCAATGGGAGAATTCACAAGCATATTTCAAGCTGAAGTATGTGCCATCTCCCGTTGTGCAGACCGTAATATGGGGAAGAACTACCATAATAGAGAAATAGCTATCCTCTCCGATAGCCAAGCAGCGCTTAAAGCACTCAGTAGCAATAAGTTCACCTCTAAGCTAGTCTTAGAGACAAAGAACAAATTGGACCAACTAGGCAGCAGGAACAACCTAACCCTACGATGGATACCGGGACACAACAACATCCCCGGAAACGAATTGGCCGACGAACTGGCACGCAAGGGTGCAGTCACCGCAATGGTAGGGCCAGAACCCTACTGCGGCATAGGCCAACACACTATAAAAGGACTTTTAAGAAAGGAAGAGAATACGTTTAGAACAGCCTCCTGGGTAAACACCAAGGGAATGAGACAAGCTAAAGCATTAATAGTGAACCACGACCTCAAAAGGTTCCAAAAGTTAATCAAACAATGAAAGAATGCCCTCAGAATTCTGACAGGGCTCTACACGGGTCACTGCATACTGAGGAGCCACATGTACAAGTTGGGAATAACAAACACCCAGCTTTGCAGATATTGTGAAGAGAAGGAGGAGTCCTCTGAGCATATACTAGCACACTGCGATGCCCTAGCGAGGCGCAGACTCAGCAGATTTGGGAAACACATTCTACGCCCAAGCAATATTAGTAACTTAGAACCCACAAAAATCCTGGCTTTTGTACAGGAATTAGGGCTGCTAGGGGAGTTGTAAATTCAGTAGGGGGGCACAATAGACCAAAATTGGTCGCGGTGCACCACTCCCCAATCACAAATAATAATATACCCTGTACCCATTGAAAATGGGTAAAAGGGGATCATGAAGCTGTGCGAATGTATGTAATAGGGAGAAAGAAGCATTCCGACCCTATAAAGTATATATATTCTTGATCAGCATCAACAACCGAGTCGATTTCGCCATGTCCGTCTGTCCGTCCGTCCATCCGTCCGTCCGTCGTCCGTCTGTCTGTATGAACGCGTCGATCTCAGAGACAATAAGAGATAGAGATAAAAATTTTTGCATGTACATAGGTGGATACTAGACTGGCCCTTATATTAACTTTTTTTTTTTATTTCAAAATACCGGGCGGAAAAGGGTTCGTTTTGGTCCCAATAGATATGAAAAAAAGTTTGGCAGTGATCGGACTTCATTTAGTGGACGCGCGTTCGCCCTCAAAATCGAAAATTTTAAATGTATGGGAAATGAGAGGGGATGAGATTCGAATTTAATTTCTAAAAACTCAAAAAAAAATTTTATGTGTTAATTCTTTTTACATCCTTTTAGGGGAATATCATAGCAATATTTTAAATATAAATGTGTCTTATTTTGAGAGTCAGCCTGGCCAGAATCATATCAAAAGGGTCAATTTTTCAATTTTTTTTTTGGTATTTTTTTCGAAAAATTTTTAATACATATGAGATTTTGATTTTTGCTTTTGCCCGGGCGGCAAAACTATCGTTTTGGTCCCAAAAGATATAATAAAAAGTTTGGCTGCGATCGGACTAAATTTAGTGGACGCGCTCTCGCCCTAGAAACCAAAAATTTTAAATATGCTACCAATATATGGGATGAGATACGGATTAAATCTGCAAAATTTGAAAAAAAAAATTTTTTGTGATTTTGCTCTTTAAATCCTTAAATGGGAATACCATAGCAACATTTTACATATTTTTGTTGGATATTTCGAGCGTAAACTTGGTCGGAATCATATCAAATCGGCCAATTTAAAAAAAAAAAAAAAATTTTCTGAGATTAAGTATCGAATTCTTTGGACCATCTCTTAATAAATCCAAGGACGCTCTTGGCCTTGTTGCAAATCACAGAGATGTGAGAGATGTGTTAAAGCTCAAATTGGGCTCAAATAGTATACCCAAATCATCAACCTTGTATATGCGATCTAGCGTTTCCCAATGAATGGTGTATTCGAAGAAATAAGGCTTGGTTCGGTGAAAAGTCATAATATTGCACTTAGCAATATTAAGGGGAAGACGATTCAGGCCGCACCAAGCACTCAGAGCGTTTAAGTCACTTTGTAATAGAAGTGGAGAAACTGGGTCGTCGAATGACGCACATAGCTTGAGATCATCAGCGTACATAAGTGCTGTTGAATGGGAAAGAACTTGCGGAATGTCGTTAATGAAAAGGTTGAATAACAATGAGCCAAGATGACTGCCCTGTGGGACTCCAGAGAAAACGTGAACGATTTCAGATACTGCAGACTTAAAACGCACACGTTGGGACCGATTGGAAAGGTATGATTTGACCCAGCGGAGGAAGTTGGGTGGGAGACCAACTAAGCATAATTTATATAGGGGTAAATTATGATTAACCGAATCAAACGCTTTACTAAAGTCCGTGTAGACGACATCAATTGGCTTACGATGTAGGAATCCCTTATTTACTATTGTAGAAAATTCGAGTAGGTTAGTGGAAACCGAGCGTCGACGAATAAAACCATGCTGGGATGGACTAAGGATGGGTTGGCAAAAATGTTGTAATTGGCCAGTTATTATGAGTTCAAATAATTTTGGTATGGCAGACAGCTTACAGATTCCTCTATAATTGCCAATATCAGACCTAGAACCTTTTATATGGAAAGGAATAATAAACGATTCCTTCCATAATAGGGGGAAATCACTGAGCTTAATAGATAAATTAAATAGTTTAAGGAGGGGATCACAGAGGAAATCAGCGCAATATTTAAGGACGCAGCTAGGGACATTGTCTGGTCCAGCTGAAAAAGATGGCTTAAGATTTTTTTTTAAATTTGATAGGAGACAATCGTGATCGATGAATGGCGGGAGAATGCAGTTAGAGCGACTGATATGGTGAGGGTAAGTTGGAGAAACAACGTGGTTCGTATCCGGAAGAGCATAGCAGAGTTGGAAAAAAGAGGCAAATAGGCTGGCAATGTCACCTTCGTTCTCAGCACTAGCATTATTAAAATGAAGGGAGGGGGGGAATTGTGATGAGTTACGCTTAGAGCGGACAAAATCGTAGAATTTCTTGGGGTCATTATGGAAGTCTTGCTTACACTTGAGTAGGTAATTCTTATAGCACTCTTCGTTAAGCTTTTCAAATTCAGAACGAGCCACCTCATATTTTGCGAAGTCAGCATGGGATCCCGAGCGCTTAAATTTTTTGAACGCTCGGGACTTCTTATTTTTTAGGCTAGTCAATTGCCGAGTGAACCATAGAGGAGACCGAGAAGAAGTAGGAGGGTTAATGCGAGGAACGCAGACATCAAAAATGCCAAAAAGAACGTCGTAAAAAGCGCGAGAAGCGCCGTCGATGTCTCTAAAATGATCAAGGAAGGACCAGTCGTACTGGGAAAGTGAGAGATTTAGAGCAGAAAAGTCGGCTTTTTGAAAGCAGAAAGAGGGGAGAGGTGGGGACGACTCGAAAGCAATGGCGCGGCTAGGCATTTCCATATCAAGTAGTAGAGTAGGATGATACAAGTCTTCGGGAACTGATAGTGGAACCGTTTTACGGACTGTTGAGCAAGATGGATCCGATTTAAAAACAAGATCCAGAACTTTGTTCTTACAATTTGGGACGGAGTTTATCTGACTAAGCGATAGATCAGCCATGCAGTCCACGAATTCGTTATTTTCCAAAGGGTATAGAATAGTTGGATCATCAGAAAAGGTAGCACCAACAGACGATCTCGATCACCTAGAAGGGAAGGTACGTGCTGAATATATGACGCGTGGAGCAGATAAGTGGAAGAGTCCGATGAAGGAGGAATATAAGAACATGAGACATAAACTTGATACGCGTGTAGAGAAACCTTTACGGCTATGAATTCAGCATCACTTCCAACACTAGAAACAATTAAGACAGAGGGCCAGTCAGATTTTACAGCGATTAATACACCCCCCCCCCCCCGACGGCCAAGGCGATCCTTTCTATAAATTGTGAAGCTATCAGTGAGAATTTCACTATTGCAAATATCAGGGCTGAGCCAGGTCTCGCTAAATGCAATAATATCGACATCACAGGAGAAACTTTTAGTATAGAGCGAGGCCAGCTTACTTCGAAGACCACGAACGTTCTGGTAGAGGAGGGAAAAGGTTGTAATTAGTTTTTTGAGGCTGTTGAAGTAGGCAAATTGTTAGAACGAGATCTACGCCTTGGCCTATTTTCAAATTCGTGAACTAGGGTATTTACAGGCCAGAGAGATTGTTCAAGTACTCTATCAAAGTAAGCGTCAGGTACTAAAATTTTAAAAGAAGAAATATCCCTTGTGGTTCGAGAATGGGTTTTCTTGACCACTAGGCCCGATAAGCCATTAATGTTGAGCTTTGAACAAATATGGGTCATTACGAGATCCTTCGTAGCCGAAGGCACAAGCCGCGAGACAAAAATATATCTGCGCAGGGAAATAGCAGCTAGAGCAGTTGGTTCAGATGGAGGTAATATGGTAGGCGCAGCCGCAAGCACATTATGCGTATGAGAGGTAGGCGCAGTGGTTGGGGGTCCACTATTATGCACTTGAGGAGGAGGAGGAGCTGGACGTATACCCGCAGTGACATTGGCAGTCGAGGTTGGAGCAGTGATGAGTGGTGTATTAGGCAATACCGTGTTGGCCGATGTTGCAGTGGAAAGAGCAGCCAATGAGGGAGCTTCATCCACAACATCAGTTGGGGCATCAACGGCAGGCGACAAGTCGTTATTGGAGCATTTATCTGACTCTGAAATTAAGAGCAAAGATTCGAAATTAAGCATGGACGGGCAGCATTCTTTGCTTGTTGGGGAATCGTCAACAATTTTCAGATTACGAAAATGCGATACCATGGTACCAAACTTAGTTTGAAGATCGCGGACTATACTGTAAGCGGCTTGGAACTCCAAATCAGTTTGTCGCATAAATGTCCTCATTTGCGCTGCGATGACCATGCATTTCCAACAAGTCCAAAAGAGGCCAATTCCGTCTTTAAGAAGGTCAGCAATCCAGCCACCATGTGTTCCAAACGGAATACAGTTAGTATGGGCGACGTTAGGGCACAACCAACAATAAGCGAACGATTGACGCGAGGTAATCTTTCTATTGTAAGTACAATGTTCAGCGCAGCAGCTACCCATTGCACAAAATATTAAAATAGATATAAGCAACAGAAAAAGTTTATGATATCCGTTTCTCTTAACGACGCGTAAATGAAGCGAGCACGACAAGAGCAGCCCAAGAGAGAGAGATTAAGGCAGGTGAATCTCTTGATATTAAGATTGACACACTACAATAGCAGTAAAGAAAGACTCACGGCGAATTTGCGAGCACCGTTAGAGCAAAAGCTTAGATTGCTAGAGGTAGTGTTGGCGTGGGAGCACAAGAGAAATTGCAACAACACAATTTGAGAGAAGCAGAGAGTAGTTAGGTAAAGCAGAAGAGCACAATTGACCGCAACAACAACGCTGCATGGGGCCAATGCGGCTGGTTTTATTTAAATAAACAAAGGCAGGAACTTATTGGATTAGCACAACAAACTCGAGGGGTTAGGTACACCACCAATAAATGCAAAGCACATCAATAAGACCCGAAATCTGTTTAACTAAAACAAAACTGGCGTAAAAGAATGGAGCTTGAAAAAAAAACACGACCGGTAACGACTAAAGTTGAACTGGTAATGTGGTCGAGTTGTGTGGGATCTCGCCAGGTGTCTTCGTGGCCGGCGGGCGGCGCGGGGGATGGGGTGCGGGCATGCTTTTGGGAGAGGGGCATGATTCTGGCATGGGTTGCTCCGTCATGGTCTCGGTCGAAATCGTTTACCCGCCCAAATAAGTAGAGATCTAGTGGTTTGGGTGCGTGTGTGTGTATTTTATTGATATTCCTTTCGTAGCGGGTTCTTATATCTAACGTTCTTTCTTCGGTAGTGGGGTTTCTCTGGCGGATGCAGTGCGTCCACCTTGGGCCGCCCGACTGAACCATCGTGTCGACTTTAAGAATTTTAGTAGAGATGGAATCTCAATAGCGGATACTTCCGAGAGGTTGAGTAGAAATTGGTGACCAAGAGTTTTGAGTCTCCTTCTACTAAGAGCTGGGCAATGGCAAAGAAGATGTAGTAATGTCTCCTCCTCTTCTTCACATTGGCAGCTTCTGCAGAAGTCGTTGTGAGCTACGCCCAAGCGTGCTGCGTGTCTGCCGATGAGGCAGTGACCCGATAGTGCCCCAACCAGAATTGATATGTTTTCTCTACTTTGGTGCAGAAGACTGTTAGTTCGTTTTAGGTTAAACGTTGGCCACGTGAGTCTAGCTACGGCGCAAACCGGAAGGTTGTTCCATCGTTCTGTAGCCAGGCGCCACTTTTCATTCCTTGTAAGTAGTTTAAATGAGGCTAAGGGCATCCCTATCAAGCTCTCATCTGTGAGAAGCTGAGTGGTAGTGCCCTGTCTTGCCAGTTTGTCGGCTGACTCGTTTCCCTCAATGTTGCGGTGGCCAGGCACCCAGACGAGGTGGATACGGAGATGCTGAGCGATCGCATTTAAGGATCTATGGCATTCCGTGAGTGTTTTGGCGTTATTGGTAGGCGAGTCAAGAGCGCTTAGAGCTGCTTGACTATCTGAGTAAATGTATATGTTCCCTTCATCGATCATGAGTGTGCTAAGGTATTTGGCGGCTTCCTGGATGGCAACCAATTCTGCATGGTACACACTGCAATGATCAGGGAGTCGGAAAGAGATTTCCATACTTAGGTCTGTGGAGAAAACTCTCCCTCCTACTTTGTTATCGAGCTTTGATCCATCTTTGTAAATATTGATAGAATTGGCTCTGCTGTGGGGCAAGTTATCCCAGTGGAGTCTACTAGGGATATTGACGTCATAAAGTTTGTGAAATGACGTTGTGGGTATACAGTAGTCTGTAATAGCGGGAACCGCGCTATGGTGGTTAAGTATTGTTGAGTGTCCTGATTCACCCGTGTACCAGGCTTCAGACTCTCTTAATCTCAGGGCTGTAGTGCACGCTACCTGTTTAGACATCAAATCTAGAGGAAGTAGATGAAATATGGTGTTTAGTGCTTCCGTTGGGGTGGTTCAGGACTGTTGTTTTCTCGATTGCTGGCCACCATACTAGAACTCCATAGAGTAGTATGGGACGTACTATGGCTGTGTAAAGCCAATGAACAATTGCTGGGGAAAACCCCCATTTGCGGCCTATCGCCCGCCTACAAGAGAAGAGGGCAACGGATGCCTTCTTCACTCGCTCAGTAATATTGTCATGCCAGAATAGTTTCCTGTCCAGTACGACGCCCAGGTACTTGGCATTGTCTTTGAATTCTAGACTTATATTGTCTAGTTTGGGAGGGATAAGATCTGGAACTTTGTATCTCCGTGTAAAGAGAACTAGTTCTGTCTTTTTCGGATTTACACCCAGACCGCAAGAGGACGCCCACTCAGAAAGTGTCGCCAACGCGGTCTGGAAAACTTCCGCATTTAAATATAGCAATGTCGTCTGCATAAGCCACCACCACATGTCCCTCCGCCTCCATGAGGCGCAGCAATTGGTTGACTGTTACGACCCAGAGAAGCGGAGAAAGAACACCCCCATGAGGGGTGCCTCGGTGTACGAATCTGCGAGCGGTTGCACCACCAAGGCTTGAATTCACTGCTCTACTTGAGAGCATAAGGTTGATGAATTCAATCAGTGGTGCTTCCACTCCCACATCCCCCAAAGCAGTGGTAATGGCACCAGGAAGGACATTGTTAAAGGCACCCTGTATGTCCAGAAATGCTGTCAGAGAGTATTCTTTTATTTCAAGCGATTTTTCGATCCTTGAAACTAAGGAGTGTAAGGCAGTTTCGGTGGATCTACCTTTGCAGTATGCGTGTTGCGTAGGTGCTAAGAGAGATGGGTTAATGGTCAGCCTTAGGTGGGCGTCAATTAGTCTTTCAAGGGTTTTTAGAAGAAAAGAGGATAGGCTTATTGGCCTATAATCGCTGGATCTAGCATGTGAGGCTTTACCAGCTTTGGGTATAAATACCACTTTTGATACCCTCCAGTTTTTAGGTATATAGCTAACGTTAAGGCAGCTTGTAAAAATTTTATTTATCCAAAGGATTATGTGATTTATAGAGTTATGAAGCTGGGCTGGGAAGATGTTGTCTGGCACTGGTGACTTAAAGGGCTCAAATGTGTCGATAGCCCATTTAATTCTGGCATTACTAATAATGTCACTGTTATATAATCTCAAAAGGTCTGGTTGCCTTATTGTTGGTTGTGGGCTACTGGAACATGCTGGAAAGTGTGTGGTCAGCAAGAGATCCAAGGATTCCTCGCTGGATTCAGTCCAGGTTCCATCTTCTTTTTGCAGCAGACCTGGCGACACAGGTGACTTCGCCAAAATTTTCCTGAGCCGCGTTGCGTCAGAAGTGGATTCTATATTGCTACATAAATAAGCCCAAGAGCTGCGTTTAGCTTTCCTAAGGGCTTTTTTATAGATGTTGAGTTTTTTCTTATATAATTCCCAAGAGGTGTTTTTTTTTTTTTTTTTTTTTTTTAATTCCTTTATTGTTACCTTAAAAATACTACTATATACATACATAAGAAGCGCTTTTGAACAAAGTGGTACAGAAAATTAGACAGAATCTTAAACCTGCGGGACGGCCGCAAGGCATTGCTTCGCCGATTTGATGCCCGCCTACTCCCTGGTTCTACGTTGCACATCCAGTCTCCGAAGCTTAGCCATAATGGTAGCTGCGAACTCACAAGTAGCATCCCAGTTTTCTTTCGACATCAGCATGTATGGGACTAAATTATCTTCGGCTATATCGCCACCCATCACCCTGGATAGTTCCGCCCTTTCGGTCTCAAACCTTTTACATACGAACAAGACGTGCCTGGCGTCCTCCACAGGGCCTTCTTCGCAGTATGTGCACTCCTCGCTATCATCATGGCCGACTCTTTTCAGGTAGCTTCTAAAACAGCCGTGCCCACTAAGAAGCTGAGTTAGGTGAAAGTTCACCTCACCATGTTTCCTAGACAGCCATGGCAATAGCTTCGGGATTAGGCTATGGGTCCAGCGCCCCTTAGTGGATAGGTCCCAATGTTGTTGCCACTTGTCAATGCTCCGCTGCCTCTCTTCCTGCAGATGTGTAAGCCTGCTGGGTTCAATTGCGCCACTCAACCGTGAAGCCCTGTACCTCTCATTTGCCTCTGTGGCCAGCTCGCTAAGTGGAATCATCCCGGCAATGACCAATGCAGCATCCTCTGACACCGTACGGTACGCAGAAGAGATCCTGAGCGCACTTAGACGGTACGCCCCACATACGCCTCTTATGTAGCTAGCGAATTTCATGGAACGATGCCAGATTGGCGCCGCATATAGGATAGTGGCCTTAGTGACACTCGCCAAAAGTCGTCTTCGCCCCTGTTTTGGTCCGCGTGTGTTCAGCATGAGTCTAGCTAAGGCGCTGCTTGATTTTGCTGCCTTCTCTCCGACGTACGCCAGATGTTCTCGGAAACACAGCCTTGTGTCCAGCATTACTCCAAGATATTTAACGGCTCTTTTGGATTTGATTGCAGTGCCATTAACAATGACCCAAGCTGATTCCACCTTCTTACGGCTGTTTATTAGCACCGCCTCTGTCTTCTGCGCCGCTAGCTCGAGGCCCGCCACGGTAAGCCATTGGTGGATACGCTCAATGCCAGCGTTGCACGCCTCTTCTGTCCTTCGAAGCACTTTGCCCACAGCAACAAGTGCCACATCATCCGCAAAACCGACTAAGTGAACTCCTGGAGGGAGAGGAAGGCGGAGAACCCCGTCGTACATGGCATTCCATAGGACAGGTCCCAGCACTGAGCCTTGTGGAACACCTGAAGATACCTCGTGAGTTTTATTTCCGTCTGCCGTGGAGTACGTAAGAACTCTGCCACTGAAGTACGATCTAGTTATGGCCTGGAGGTAATGTGGAACACCAAATTCACCTAAAGAGCTTATTATTCGGTTCCAGTCAGCGCTGTTAAACGCGTTTTTCACGTCTAGGGTGACCACCAGACAGTACTCCTTGGATCCTCGTTTCCAGCTTGAGCCCTTAATAGCACTACGTGCAATTGTGACCACTTTGTCAATCGCATCCACCGTGGACTTTGCCTTCCTAAAACCGAACTGGTTTGGCGAAAGCCCACCAGCTGCACTGATGGCCTCGTCGAGTCTTTGACTTAGGAGCTTCTCCAGTACCTTACCAACCGTATTTAGGAGGCAGATAGGTCTATAGGACGGTGCATCGCTTGGTTGACCTCTT
This sequence comes from Lordiphosa clarofinis, assembly GCA_018904275.1. NCBI lineage: Eukaryota > Metazoa > Arthropoda > Insecta > Diptera > Drosophilidae > Lordiphosa > Lordiphosa clarofinis. Next base: position 99,768 of record JAEIGQ010000359.1, read on the forward strand.
GGCTTAGGAAGGAGTACCAGTAACTGTTTCTTCCAGATGGATGGAAAAATGCCATCTCGGAGGCACGAGTTGAATAAGTTCGCAAACTCTGCTGGATACAATGTCATGGCTTGCTTCAGGGCACGGTTAGGAACACCATCCGGGCCAGGTGCCTTATTGGGCTGGAGGTTCACGGCCGCCGATAGTACTTCTGTGTCTGTGATAGCTTCTATTGTATTTGGATCGAAAACACAAGGTCGCATTGGTGATTCAGGCAATCGAGTCGGAAAGAGATTTTCGACAATCATTTTCAGCTCAGACGGGTCGCTTGGTGTGGCCTGTTTATTGGCATAGAGTCGTTTAACGACTATTTTGTATGCCTGCCCCCAAGGGTCATGGTCGGCGGTGTCACACAATTGAAGAAAGCACTCCCGCTTACTCGCTCTGATCTCGTCTTTCAGTATCTTTCTAGCTGACTGGTAGTCTGCCAGTCTGGATAAAAACTCTCTCTTCCACGTGAGCGCTGGTAGAGCCTCCTGGCGTGGAGGCACGCACGTCGGGCGTCGGCAATGCGCTCGTTTCACCAATAGGTAGGTTCATGCCGTCTATAAGGCTTCCGTCTAGCCATGCTAGCGTCACAGGCCCTTTCCAAACGAAGGGCGGTCTGTTCGGCTCTTTCTTCTGCTGTTCCGCTAAAAGTAAAAGGTACCAGGGCATCTGCAAACACGGGGGGGTTAAATGTTTCGACCCGGTACTCCTTTTCCCTTGTTGGTTTTTTATGTCTCACGTCTGCACGACAACCAATTGAACATAAAATGGCCTCGTGGTCACTAGCAGAATATATATTGCCGATTCTCCACTGGGCTTCATTATACAATGAGGCGCTCGCAAACGTAAGGTCAATGATTGAGCCACGTCCTGCTCTGCTAAAAGTATGTTGAGAGCCGACATTTAGTAACGCTATATCCAGGGAGGCGAATATCTCCAGTAGTGCACGTCCTCTAGGGTTCGTCGTTGCGCAGCCCCATTGCTCAGCCCAGGCGTTAAAATCACCAGCAATAACAACTCTGTTACGGCTCCTGGCATCATTTGATAAAGCTGTCAGTGCAGAGACAAACTCATCTATGTGCAGGCTCGGAGCTAGGTAACAGCAATAGATCCACAGGCTTCCAAACTTAGCTCGTACAAATCCAGAGAAACATTTTACATCATCCAGAAAATTTCCTGAGCTCCCGCAGAGCCATAGAGCCGCTTTCCCAGTTGTGTCTGCTGCCCATGTCCTTGTACATTCGGTCTGTCTGTGGTGTGGTTCGCTCAGTATTGCCAGATGGATATTAAGCTCCTTGGTAGTGTGTTCTAGGAGGGCCTGGGCCGCTATACAGTGGTTAAGGTTGAGCTGTAGAAAATTCATCCTATCAACTTAGCTAGGGCCTCTTGGTATACAGGACATCTATAGCTACCCGTGTAGTGCTTGATGGCCTTTCGGCCTCTCCTAATGCACAAAATACAGTTTGGTTCTTTTGTGCACTGCTTAGCTTGGTGCTCAATGTCGCCACACTTAAAGCAGCCACCATTGCAGTTGGTCTCGCTTTTGTAGTTAATAGATATATGCCCAAATTCCAGGCATTTAAAGCATTTTTTCAATTGCGGTCTTGCCCTCACTCTGCATTGGACCCAGCCGATTCGAACTTTGCCAACCTTGAATAACTGTGTCGCCTGGTCCTTTGCCAATGATAGCACTGCTATCTGTGTTCCGCCATATGCCGCCCGGAGGGAAATTACATCTTCGACAACTATCTGCTGGTCCACCAGTACCAAGTTTATGGCTGCGCAGATTTCCTCCTTTGTTGTGTCTTCATCGATGTCTCGAATCTCAAGCGCTTCTTTATCCTTAAGAGTCTTGACTACTGCCTTGCCGCTCATTGCCTGTTCAATGGCAGTCTGGAGCTTAGCCGTATTCGATTGTGCTTCCTTTTCAAGGCGAAAAAGCAGGTCGCCTACTGCTGTCTTTCTTATTCCACTCACCATACCACTGACCTCTTTTAGTGATGGGTCGGATTTAACAATCTTTAAAACGTCGGCGAAAGTGCACTTTTCGTTTGTTTTGACTATGACTGCATCCGGCTTCGAGGTGAAGATTGGATTTTTCTTTCTTCTATTTTGGATCTTTGTCCAACTACGTTTTGGATCGTTTTCTTGAGTTGGTCCAATGTTTTCCATACCAGTTGGACACTCGTCGGGCTGCTCAGCTCTTAGTGCCTGTTTCTCCTGTTGTTGTTGGTGGGCACATTTGGTCCTTTAGCTCTCTTTGGGGATGACTTTTTGGCGGTTGGCGAGTCTCGGAGACGTTTTGGGGTACCTAGAGGAACTCCCATCGTCACTGAATGCGCAGCAACCCTAGTCGGGCCACTAATCGAGGGTGTTGTTTGCGACTCGACGTTTGTGGACGCAGTTTCCATATTACAAAACATGACTGCTGCTTTTTGGAGACTGATCACTTTGTATAGCTCATCTCGCATAAGTTGGTTTATGACCTTTTGGCCCTTAAACAGTGTACTAAGCCCATCCAAAGTGTCTCCGATACCGTCAATAGTATCTTTTAAGGTCCCGAAGACCAGACTCTGCTCATCGCTTTGGCCCTGTTGCACGTTTCGGGGTGTTTTGTCCCATTTGCTACTAGGCGTGGAAAATTGCAGCGGCGGGGATCTCGGCAGCGCAGAGCGCCGCAAGAAGGCTCCCGGGTCTTGGGTCTCCAGGGTGCCTACTACTTAGCCCTATGCTGTATGGGGAGTCCCTCGATGGCCTAAAGTTTCCCTTGGCTTTTAACCGGTAGGAGGTATACCGCTCCGTTTCGGTCACCAGAGCCTCGTTATTATTTGGGCACCGCTGAGGCGGGGAGGTTGGCAATTGGTCGGTTCCTTGACCTTCTACTCCTTTTCTCCCCAACAGCCTTGAGCAGAACGCAGACTCCTTATTTAATTTTACGATTTATTTATTAATTACCAAGTAAAAAAAAAATAAATAGCCAAAAAAAAAAAATAAAAATAATTCTGACCTCGGTAGGATTTGAACCAGCGATCTCTTGTGTTAGAGTTTGTCAAGTTACACACTCCACCACCACGGCTTCTGTCGTTGTTCTGGCAAATGCGCTATTAGTGCCTTCTGCGCTTGTAACAGTGCAGGGGGTGTGCACTGCTTTGCCGATTCAGCAGTTGGTCAAATATGCGGAACACCGGTAACTGCACTTATGTTGTTATTGTGAACTTTGGTGGCCAGCGGAGCCCCCAAACAATAAAATAAAAATTAGGCACAAAACAGGCTTCTATATGAGGTCTGAACAATACATATGTTTTTGCATATGTTCATACGCGTTTGTACCACTTTGTGGATTTGTCTATGAGGTTTATCCCGAGTATTCACACACTTTTTACTAAGCTGATTTTACACACGACTGCTCCTCCCAAGAGGTGGTTCGGTCATTATATTTGGCGGCATTAAAAGTATGCCTACATTCTTTCCTGAGCTTGTCTAACTCACTGTTCCACCAAGGAGGTTTGTGTGTGGATTTTTGTTTTCTGGGGGGGCAGGCCTTATTGAACGATTTCGAGCACGCGGTGGTGAACGTGTCGACTAGTTCATCAATTTGTTCTCCGGTTGTCGGTGTAAACGGCGGATCGGATTCAATATATTTTGTCAAATAATTGTTGTATGTTTCCCAGTTGGTTCATCTGGGACTTTGGATTTTAGTACGAGGGGGACATTTATTGCTAAATTTACACTCTATATACCGATGGTCCGAGAATGAGTGTTCTGCTAGGACTTTCCAAGAAACAAGTTGGTCAGAAAGGTCCTCCGAGATGAGGGTGATGTCTAAAACTTCCGATCGGTTTTTATTATAAAGGTAGGGTCGTTACCTTTGTTGGCTGGGGCCATATTCGTACTAAGTAGATAATTAAAGAGTGACTCACCACGTTCGTTAATATCGGAACTGCCCCATTGAGTGTGATGTGCATTTGCATCGCCTCCTAGTATGAGGCTGATGCGGCTGTTTTTGCTGTTCGCAATTAGAGATTTAAATATTTCCGGTGGTGGTGGACCCTCCGTGTCGTGAGCCATGTAGAAGGAGGCTATCCTCAGGGTACTTTCCCCCAGTGTCACGCTTACTGTGGTGATGTCTCCATCACTAAATTGTGAAAGTAAAAGTGTGTTATAATGATTCTTAGTGAGAATACAAGTACGGATTTTTCCCTTACCATGGGTTTGAAAAAGATTGTATTTGGGTGTCCTCAAGCCGTTGATCCTGTCGCCAGAGATTCACGGCTCTTGGACGAGTACGATGTCTACTTCGCCTGTTGCCAGTGCAGCAGATGCTGCTTTACAATGATGCAGGTTTATTTGCAGGACCTGCATCATTGTTGCTTGAAGGCTCCTCCTCCGTCAGTGTAACATCGGCATCCTCTGGTTCGAGTAGCTCCTGCTCCGAGTAGAGTCGCCGGAAGGTTGGACCATAGTCCGACCCTCCGGAAATGTAGCCACTGCGTTCCTCATTTGGGGGGGTACGCTCGACTTCCATCTCCTCATCGATAGGCGTCTCATCGTCTACTTTCGCCGCAAGGTTCGCCAGCGCACTCGTGTCCGTTTTGTAGACGTTCATAACGACCCTCTGGAATCCATAATTTAGGACTACCTTGCTCTTGGTTAGAGCTTCAACCGAGTCGTTGTCAATTTGAAAGGTTACTAGGGTGGTTGCTCGGGTAGAGCGCTCCACCTTAATGACCTTCCAGTTGCTAGTGGGGAAGCTAGTGTTAAGCAACCTCATCATCTGCTGGATTTTTTCCGGTTCTGAAGGGTGGATGGGTAACCAAGCCCTCGCTCTCGGACATGAAGGAATGTCCTTCGCGTCCACTACCCTCAGCCGTGCGCCAGGGTATACCTCTCCCACTTTCGCGATGGCAGCTTTGTACAGCTCCACTGACCGATCGTCCCCGCATGCCACTAGCCGATTGTTTCCTTGGAACCATCCAACGCTGTAGCATGAGGGCGGTGCTTTAGGGTTCTCGAGCAACACATCCAGCGTGACGCGACTAGTAGCTGCCTCGATACATTTCTAAAAGTGCTTTGGAATTGTACCGGTCGGGCTGCTGTCATCTATGACCCCCACTATCCTTTTGCTCTTTGCCACCTCAGCAAAGGATATCTTTAGTGGGGCTCCATGGGACTCCTCCATGGATCTGTCTCTTTTCGTCGTACCAACAGACTGCTCAGTCGCGATGGCTGACTGCGCAGGAGCGGTATCTGACTTCGATGGACCCTTTGTGTTCTGAACCATGGAGAAGTCGGGAAAAACTCGTTTTGCCCAGGCAATGTCTTCCAGTATCTTGGCAAAGTCCTCCTTGGTGGTTTGATCCTCCGTGATCGGATCAGTTGCATTCCTTCTCAGGATGCGAAAGGCTTTTCGCTTTTCGTTGGGCCCGGGTTTGGTTGGGTCGGGCCGGGAAAAGTTTGCGGCTCTGCTGCTTACAATAGGATCAGTCACTGGCTTTCCACCAGCAGAATAAGCTCCAGACGCTTGTGGCTGACTGAAGCTTTTCCTGCTAGTGGAGGACACCGACTGCCCCTCCCGAGCAGATGGAGTTGTGATGCGGCCCCCCGTTCGGGCAGTTGCAGTTTCCGACTTTTTCGAGCCCGAATGTATCGCGGCTCTAGAGTCGGTCACCTTAGGTGGGGTGACACCCTTGCGCATTATCTAAATTAATTTATATATATAATAAGTGAATTAATTAAGTAAATGCCATTCGTTATATAGAACCTAGCCTTAAAACGGCTAGATTCTGTTAGGCTAGATTTACTCTAATTATAGTGTCAGCACTGATGGGTGTCGCAGCACTGACTAAAAACAGGGTCGTTCTTTAGCACAAAAATCAAAACATTTACACAAATGAAGTTCGGCTTGTATGTGAAGACGTATGTACATATTTACATATGTAAAACCCGGTGACCAAGCGAAGCCAAATAATTATAGGGTGGTCTCGTCGGCAATAGATGTCCCTTAGCGAATGCTAGGATCAAAAACAACAAGCAAGCCAAAGGACAAAAATGAGATTGCGTCGGCTGCCGACGGGACCACCTAATACTTATTTCATCATGGTCCAAACAATGCTTGTATGTGTGTATGCATGTGCACATGTAGTTTTTTCATTTTCGTGACTGTATGGGTGCAATGCACTCTGTGCATGTATATCTTAAATGTATATTTTAAATCAATCTCTACCGAACTAGAATGTAATCTCTTATGGAACAAAGTAGAGTTCGGATATCGGGAACAAATCATTCTGTAGTGAGCAAGAATGTTTTCTCAAATGGGACTAAGTTATGTTCGAAAAGTGCGATCAGTTTAAGTTCGGCCAGGCTAAAACCGGGACCAAAGTTTAAAAATATTTCCGTACCTAAACTATTCCTGTCGGGAATGGTTTCTGCCTTTCTAGGATCAACCCATTTTTAGTACCATTTCGGCATGAAATGATCCCGAAAATCCCGAAATGGAATGATTTTTTTTTTCAGTGTAGTAATAAAAAGTAAGAAAATAATAAGAAATAATTTTAAGGAACTATTTTTAGCATTATAGGGTATTCGTTAGTCTAAGCATTATTTATAGGTATATCTACTTTGGAGATTTAGGGACTAAGCTTCATATTTAATTCATTCTTTGATCGGTTCTATCTTTAATGTCTATAAAAGAGGTTTATTCCAAGCGCAAGTGAAATAAAAACAAAAGTTAGCTGTAAGGTAAATGTAAATCAATTATAAATGATAGTTCGCCATTGGTTAGGTATGCCTATTAAGTATGTATTTGTAAATATATAATAGGTTAATGAATTAATTAGATTATTTATTTCTTCTTCCTAGTGCTACAAGGAGTTCCTTAACTTAATGCACTAGTCACAACAGCAATTTAAATAAAATTGATTTTACAGATGCACTATTTTTAATATAACAATAGGATTAAATTAAGGAAGGAAATTAAATTTAATTTAAAAATATTTAAGTTTTCATTTTATCTCTGCGTGAGCAATTTTGGTCTTCCTCAACGAGGTACCACTGTACGCAGCTAAACAGCTGAGTTGATCAAGGTCTGGGTTTTGGCTACAAGCCCCAAGTGGGAACAGAAAGGTAAACAAAGATCTTCCGTTAATTTTCGTTGTGTGCATTGGCTCTGGCTTATCAGCAGCGATTTAACGGCGACTCGTGCTGGCGCTCACGTAAGAGTAGGATGGAGTAAAAATAAATTTAAGAGAGCTCGGCTGGGATCGGTAGGATACTTCTTATGCTTTCTCTATTGGCTTGCAATTTACTTTGCTGTTGGGATGCGTGCACATTTCTCTTTTCTTTTTGATTTTAAGATAATAAAAAAAATCCAACTGTTTTAACAGAGCAAGAGCGGATGACAAAAGCTGCGCTTACTCTTTCAACTCAAACAAAATATGTATTACTTATGGCCTGAAGGGCTTCACTTACGGCTTGATGATCCAGCGGGGGAAAGGCCTTTCTCCAGATGATCAGCTGTGGAGGTTGAATCTCGTTTTGAATTTGTTTATGTTCCTTTTTCGCACTCCCGTAGTTAACTAGTTCTAAGGTATATTTAAGAATGTTTAGAATGTGAAGCTATCTTGACTCTGGTGTGAGTGAGTTTTTTATATTAAAAAGTGAAGTCGAAGTGAACAGCCGTGTGTTCTTACTTTAAACGGAAATTAATTTTGCTTACGCGCAAGCGCCTCTACCACCAAGGATCAATCCCCCAACACCTGCACCCTACCACAACATTTGGTCCAAACGAGCCGGATTGGAAGGATTTGAAGACCCCCCGAACGAGCAAGCAGCATCGGTGCAACACCAAGAAAAAGTTTAATTCAAATTGCCATTATATGAGTATTCTCCAACTAGCATTTGTTCCGTCAGCTTGGCCTCCACTTTGTATTTGGCAAGTCATCTAGTCTGACAATACACATATGTATATCCCTCCATTTGTTATGTACGTATGTATACAACTGATTTAAAAAAAACGAGAAGGCCAAGCTAACTTCGTCTTTGCCGAAGTTTTAATACCCTTGCAAATGTTTTAATACAACAGAGTTTACGAACGTCAGCATTAAAACAAACCATTTTTCTGATAAAAGCCACTTTTCGGCCGATAGTTTCTATGGCAGCTATAAGATATAGTCATCCGATCTTGACCAAAACTTCCAAATCTGTGTAAAAGCGTATAAAACTAATAATTGTCGAAGCGGAAGGCGTTTACATAAAAAACAAAAAAGTTTTCTTACAAAAACCCACTTTTCGACCGATAGTTCCTATGGCAGCTATAAGATATAGTCATCCGATTTTGACAAAAACTTCCAAATCTGTGTAAAAGCGTATAAAACTAATAATTGTCGAAGCGGAAGGCGTTTACATTAAAAACAAAAAGTTTTCTTACAAAAACCCACTTTTCGACCGATAGTTCCTATGGCAGCTATAAGATATAGTCATCCGATTTTGACAAAAACTTCCAAATCTGTGTAAAAGCGTATAAAACTAATAATTGTCGAAGCGGAAGGCGTATACATTAAAAACAAAAAAGTTTTCTTACAAAAACCCACTTTTCGACCGATAGTTCCTATGGCAGCTATAAGATATAGTCATCCGATTTTGACAAAAACTTCCAAATCTGTGTAAAAGCGTATAAAACTAATAATTGTCGAAGCGGAAGGCGTTTACATTAAAAACAAAAAAGTTTTCTTACAAAAACCCACTTTTCGACCGATAGTTCCTATGGCAGCTATAAGATATAGTCATCCGATTTTGACAAAAACTTCCAAATCTGTGTAAAAGCGTATAAAACTAATAATTGTCGAAGCGGAAGGCGTATACATTAAAAACAAAAAAGTTTTCTTACAAAAACCCACTTTTCGACCGATAGTTCCTATGGCAGCTATAAGATATAGTCATCCGATTTTGACAAAAACTTCCAAATCTGTGTAAAAGCGTATAAAACTAATAATTGTCGAAGCGGAAGGCGTATACATTAAAAACAAAAAAGTTTTCTCACAAAAACCCACTTTTCGACCGATAGTTCCTATGGCAGCTATAAGATTTAGTCATCCGATCCAGTCGGTTCCGACATATTAGCAGTGTGCAGTAAAAAGAAGACTCTGTGCAAAGTTTCAGCTCTATAGCTTTAAAACTGAGAGACTAGTTTGCGTAGAAACAGACAGACGGACAGACAGACGGACAGACGGACAGACAGACAGACGGACAGACAGACGGACGGACAAAGCTCAATCGACTCAGCTCGTCGCCCTGATCAAGAATATATATAGTTTATAGGGTCGGAAATGAATATTTCTATGCGTTGCAAACTTCTGGGCAAAATTATAATACCCTTTGCAAGGGTATAAAAATCATAAGTCATTGCCTGAGGAGGCAGCCATATTGGCAGCTGACATACATACATACACATCCACACCACCATACATACACAGTAGCGGATCCAGGGGGGGGGCTATAGGGGCTGAAGCCCCCCCCTTAGAGCCCAAATATCTTAGTTCACCCAAAATATGCAAAGAGCAAAATAAGAAATTAAGAATTTCAGAAAAAGATGCAAATACTTAGATTGTTTTAAAAAGGCATGAGAAGTAGAGATTTCGAATTATCGATATATAATACTTGTAGAATATATTTTTGGTGTGTATTTCTGTTAGTTCGGCCACAAAAAGGGAGTTTTTTGAAGGCATTCTCTTGAATAGTTAGGTGTGTTCGCAGGAAGATCTAATAATAAAAGTTTTTACTTTCTTTAGAAAAAAATCTTTTACACATCCGGTCACCTTCACCACCTATTGGCGCCAGCTGTGATGTAACTAGCCATGAAATAGCAAATTCTCAAACTTTGCCTTTCGGACACACGCCAAGAAATTGAGAGAAGCTTGGGTTGGTCCCTTTGAAGCAGTATAGCCAATTTTACATTCTCTTGGATATTACTAGTATTTTTAATATTACTAATATCCAAGGGAATCGATATTTCGACAACCTTAATCAGCAGAGAAAAGTATCTACAAACACACACCGTTGGAATATGGGTTGAAATATTACGACCGATCGTTGAAAATTTTGTGGAATATTTAATAATTTGAATAACCACTGTTCTTTACGTGGCAACAGTTTAGAGGAAGATTTATTCGAATCGATTCCTATCTTCTCTTCACCTTGCGTCACTGAGCGAACAGTTGTCGCTTGATGAGAATGGTTATTGTATGCACGAAAAACATGAATGCGTGTACACATTCGCCGAGTTGCTTTTATACATTATTGGAGAATTAGAAAAGCTTAAGAATGATAGAGATAGCGAGACATCATCAGAAGCGGCAAATCTCATGAGTGCGATTGGAAAAACGGACTTTCGTATCAGTTTGGATGTTTTTACTGCCGTCAATGCTGCAATTTTGACACTCAGTAGGACTCCTGTGCTCACGTCGCCCATGTGATGGAATTGTTTCTTGAAACAAGAAATAATTAATCATCTTTTGATGTAACTTTTAAAAAAAAATGAACAAAATTGCAGACGAAATGTCACTTGAGTTGAAAATTCCCCGATTATATGGTCGTCAAAAACCCAACAGCTTACGCACGAGTATACGACGCTTTTTTACCCCCCATGTTAAATATTTTTATGCAAAATACTATTCTAAGAATAAAGCATCTAAAAAGAAATTAGTAAATATTTAGTATACCACCGTTCTAAACAACAATTTTGTAAAAAATGTCATCGATCGGCCGCTAACTAAAAAGAATTATTATACAACAAAGTCAAGGAGGTCATTCACGGGTTCCTTTTTAATGAAGTTTTTAAATTTGCAGGTTTGTACTAAGAATATGTGAATTTTATTCGGCAATTGTAAAAAAAATCAGAAAACGTTAAAACTTAACCACGTAGCTTAAATGCAATAGCATTTCCAAATTTATAAAACTAACCAAAATAATGTATGTACAAATATAGTCTTAGTGACGTGTACGACGTTTCTTGATTTAAAATAGGTTACTTGAAGGTAAAATTTTAAAATATGCTCTACACATCCTGCGAAGTTTTTAATGTTTATTGTTCGAGCAGTTTGTGGATACTTACTTAAAAATCCTTCTTCACTCGCGACTTCAAAAAAAAAAAAATCGCCTGCGGCGCTATTTATTTATCTAGCTTTACCTTTAAACTAGAGATTAAGACCAAAACATATTTCGGTTTCTCTCAAGGCAAATACATATATTGGCCAAAAACTTTTTATACTCTGTGCCAATGGTACAGAGAGTGAATGATAATGCAGTTGCACTCTAGAGGTAAGACAAAATTTGTTCAAAAAAATGACCAAAAAACAAGTTCTTTATTTTTACCTTGGGAAACTTATTACCTTCAGAGCATATCGACTTTTTGTATGAGATGATGTATCTATTCTGAGAAGCACAATAAGATCCGAACAATCTTGAGTGATTTTGAGTGCCCTTAGCCCCCCCCTTAGCCAATTCCTAGATCCGCCACTGTACATACATACACGGCATTTTATAAAAAGTGCTTATCCATAAATCCATTGGCCGCCAAATTGAATTTGGTAACACATCGAACGCACATTCATTCATAACAATATTAACTTATTTGGAGCAAATTTACATATGTACATACAAATAAATGGTGCAAACATACATTTGTACATAAAAACCCTTGTCGCCAAATTGGTAATTGTTCACAGGTGCACTGCAGTGCACGCGCGAATCTCACACACACTCACACAGCGGCATCCAAACGAAGGCACACCTAAATTTAAAGCACAAATAAATTAAATAAATAATATCTACATACACACATACATATCTACATACACATATACATATTATATCTACATATACATTTCCTATCGATAAGTGTAATCGACTCACATAAGTGTGAGGCCCTTTGCACTGATTTTGTTTTATTTCTTGAGTCAACCAACAATGGGAAAATTAAATAAAGTGATCGATAAATTCACTTTTATGTTCCGCTACCAACAAAAAACCATTTACAATAAATTTTAGCAAAATCATGAAACGAACCTTTGCAGCTGGGCTTAGTTTAGGGTGCTCGGGGATCGCTCCAACCAATTTATATTTGTGGAGAATTGCCAGAAATAAGAAGATAGCGGTTTAACGTACTTTAGTCTATATTTGGGTTGGGGTATTTATCACTTAACAGTAGGTTTTAAACTTAGTTTTACAATTCACGTTTACACTTCAGGTCTTTTAGGCTACCGGCCCACTTGTGCTCGCTTCTGAACCACCAAGGACTCGCTAAGTTACCCAGTGCTCTCCTCTCTGCTTTCGTCGTGCCTTCGCTACGACCTTTCCGCAGGATACCTCGCACTTCCCACTTGCTGTCGCTAACCCTCTTGCAATGATCGTCGAGCACTCGCTTCGACTTCTCGCAATATACGGTCGCTTTTCCTTTCTACGTTCACGCTTCCTCGCACTTGTGTTCACAATTCGACTTTATCCCGTCCGCGTATCTCACTGACTGCCCCGTCTCTTGGGAACCCACTCCTCTTATAGCTATTGCACAGGCCCCGTTTCGCTGCTTCAAGCAGGGCCTGCGTGTCTCCAAGCAGGGCCTGGGTGTCTCCAAGCAGGGCCTTCCGCTTCCCTTGCTCCGTTGTTTGGCTGCGTCGGGCCTTCTGCTGTTGTCGCTGGAGCGAGGCCTTTCTGCCGCTGTCGCTGGAGCGAGGCCTTTCTGCTGCTTTCATTGTAGCGGGGCCTCGATCCCGTTGCGCCGAGCCCTTGCCACCAATCGCAGCTCGCCTCCGATCTCCAGTTAGCCGCTCTGTTGTAGCGAGGCCTTTGGCTCTCTGGCCACGGCCATCTCTCCAACTCTCCACTCGTCTCCCTTCTCGCTCGCTCTCATTGCTCTCCCAGAGAGGGAGCTTTCCCCAATTCGCCGCGCTTAACCCTCCATTGCCCACTTGTGAGGAATAACTCCTCACACTCCCCCCTTTCTTCGGCCATTTTGTTCCATCCAGAACAAAACGCAACTTCCCCCCAGTTAACATTTCGCAATTTAAATTTCCCATTTGAATTCCCGCCCAACAACCGGACCCTTTTTCCCTTACCCCACTCTGGCCATACCCCGCGATCATAATTATCGATCGCCCGCTATCGATACCTTCCACTCGACAGCCCGCCGTTTAGGGTGGTCCTATTGCCCGATACCTTTTTTTTTTGGTATTTTTCCCATCGGTATTACCTATCGATATTGATCGCGTGCCATGCTGTTTTTTTCCCAGGTAAGTTTTCCTTAATTTTTACTCTCAATTTTTGCAGTAATTCCCTCCTCTTCTTTCCCCAGGTTGCCTGCTTCCGGTTCCCCGACCTCCAGGTAAGTTTTCCCCCCCATCTCTTTTTCCCTTCAGCACGTTTTCTCCCCTTTTATTTTCTATTTTTTGTGAGAGATGCTTCTTCTTCCCCCCTCATCGGACTGATGCCCCTGCCCTTCCCCCCTTCTGGCCCTCGTTGCTGCCCCCCTTATGCAGCTTTGTTTACATTTTTTATACATTTTTCTGCTCTCTTTATACCCTTGGAGAGGGTATATTAAAATTGTCCGGATGTTTGTAACGCATAGAAGGAAGCATCTCCGACCACATAAAGTATATATATTCTTGATCAGCATGACGAGCTGAGTTGATATAGCCATGTCCGTCTGTCCGTCTGTCCGTCCGTCTGTTTCTATGCTATCTCCTCCGTCAGTTTTAAAGCTATCGTAACCAAACTTTGCACGAAGTCTTTTGGTATAAATACGCTGCACATTTGTCGGAACCGGCCGGATCGAATGACTATAGCATATAGCTGCCATAGGAACGATCGGTTGAAAAACTAGTTTTAGTGAGAAAAACTTTTTTGTTTTCGATGTTATCGCTCCCAACGCTCGTATTTATAAGTTTTTAGTGATTTCACATAATTTCACCAAGCCATTTTGAAATCGGACAACTATATAGTATAGCTGCTATACAAAAGTTAGGTCTGAAAAAAAGTCTTAGTGAGAAAAACTTTTTTGTTTTCAATGTTATCGCTCCCAACGCTCGTATTTATAAGTTTTCAATGATTTCACATAATTTCACTAAAATTTTTTGAAATCGGACAACTATATAGTATAGCTGCCATACAAAAGTTAGGTCTGAAAAAAAGTCTTAGTGAGAAAAACTTTTTTGTTTTCAATGTTATCGCTCCCAACGCCCGTATTTATAAGTTTTTAATGATTTTACATCATTTCACCAAAATTTTTCGAAATCGGACCACTATATAGTATAGCTGCCATACAAACTGTCAGGCACATATCAAGCTCCAAGGGTATATAAACTTCGGTCGAGCCGAAGTTAGCTTGCCTCTATTTTTTTTTTTTTGTTTTGTTTTGTGGTGTTGTTGTGTTGGTGGGCTTCCGCCCACCTTGTGCCTTTTGTGTGGCCGATGTTTACGGTGTTTCGCAGGCCATTCCTGCCCGACGATCGCTGTCCCCCAGTGTTCACCCTGGGCTGACTCCTGAATCGGGACTTGTACTCCTGTGTGTTGTGCCGCGCCTTGTTCTCTTCGTTGTCGTGTACCTGTGCGTGTGTGTATAAAGCATATCCGAATAAATAAATGGGCCATGTGTTTGTGTTCGTGTAACTGTGCCTGTGAAAAATGAATAAAACTCGTACACCTGTCCTGTTTTTTTGTTTCATGTTGCGTTTTATTTATTGGTTTTTTGTTTTCCCCCTCTCTGGCCTATTTCGCCCCGTCACGGTACACACGTGGGATCCCGCGACCCCATTTGATGCGGAATCGCACCGCCCCTATCCACAGGAGCTTCGCTCCTCGGGTTCGGCAACCCCTTCCGCCTCGGGCTCGCACCTCCTGCCATACCTCCTTGGGCCACTCCTCAAAATCGAGCTCCTGCCACCTCCAGGCCGCGGTCGCATCCCCAAGCTCGCCCTCTCTTACCGACGACTGCCGCTGTAGCTCGGGTCGCTGCGCCTGCGCCGTTGGGCATGACTGCTGACGCAGCAGTGGCGGACGCTCGTCCACCGACGGAGCTGGCCACTCCCAGGGACCTTTCTCCCACTCCGGCGAGAGCTATTCGATGGTCGGGCCCGCTTCTGTCGCCTGGACCTCCTTCTGCTGGCCTCGCTTGTCCCTCGCGTTGGACGCTCGAGGCCCCTCGTCGTCGGACGACACTTCCTCGACCGTCACCCCTGGCTCAGGTCGTGCTTCCTCCTCCTTCTCCTCATCCTTGTTCTCCTCCCGCTCCTTCTTCTTCACCTGCTCGGTCCATCGGTGCACCGTGGTGAGTTCGTTGTGCCACCAACCGCCAATCAAGCATGATTTTAGGTATTGGTTGACGGTCGGTGGAGGGTGCCACCAGCCCGGATCCTCCTCCTGCTGCCCAGCCTCCCTCGGGTCCTCCCACCCGGGCTGCGATGCCTCCTCCCAGCAGGGCTCCTGTGGTTGCTCTCACCCTTGCTGCTCCTCCTCCGAGTCACTTAATTCGATGACTCATGGCCCGCAGCCGAGCCCGAGTAGTGTCGAACCCTTCGGTGGGCTTCCCCTCCTTCTGCTGTGGGTCGGGAGATGCCACGGCCGCGGCCGCCGATCCCTCGCTCGGCTCCGCCACCTCGGAGGCACGGCTGAGCGTGGACTCCGTCCCCCACTCCCACGTGTCCGCCTGTGACCGCTCCGTCACCGACGGGGAGCCCGGCGTGGACCGGATTGGCGACGCGTCCAAGCTAAGAACGTCCACGGGCTTGCGCACACGTGGGCGTCTTCGCGGGATGCGGCTTCCTCCTCGACCCGTGCTCAGAAACGGCAACCGCCGAATCTGCCCGAGCACCACGCGCTTCCTCGCGGAGCGCTTTCCCTCCTCACCTTTGCGTTGCTGCTTCATTTTCTGCGTTTGACTGAATGGGCCGAGTCTACTCCAGGCACGCGCCATGAAGCCTCGGTCTCCATGCGGCTGCGCAAAGATCACGCCAGTCTACCGTTTACTTGCGAGCTTTCTTGCGAGAGAGCCTTGCAACGGTAAACCCGGCTGTGGTTGTCTCTTTTCCTCTTACTAGCGAGATTGAAATCGCGCTCTCTTGTAGATTTCGCCGCGTTCTAGTCAATCTTGCATGTTTTGACTGAAGATCGCCGATCTTCGTACCCAGTAAATGGTATTTATTTGGGTTCTTCTATATTTTAATCCATTGCTATCTCTTTTTCTCCAGGTTTCCATTTTACTTTACTCCTAATTCTTTTTTCTTTTCCAGGTTTTATTCTCTTTTGTTGATTTTGATATAGGCCGTTTCGTTGGTGCTATGTTCTTCCACTGGGGTTGTTTTGGGCCGTCTTCCTTTGCTGCAGTTAAAACATATTTGAGCTGTCCTCCAACGCGTTTCGGCGAGCGTTTGCTGCCTTCTTCAGGGAGTCTGTTTTATTTGCGAGAAAATACATACAAACATAAATCCACATTTTCACTACATATATAAATAAATCTATTTTAAATGTAAATACCTAATAGTTTGTCGTCATATTTGTTTTTTGTATTGCACTTGATTATTGTTGTTTGTTGTCAGTATATCCATGTTTTATATTTCTGTTCACTATTTGTTTGATTTAATATATTTTTTATTGGCGTCGCTTCTTCTCTGTCTCAGTGCTGCTGCATATATAAAGTTTGTTTGCTCCACGTCCTCTCTGTTGTTTACGGTTTGATCTGCTCTCTCCTGGATCCGCAAGCTTTCCAGTGCCATTCTGGTCTTCCATCTCGTTTCCACATCCAGTATTCTTACATTTTCGAAGTCAGCTGTATGACCTGCTGTGGTAATGTGTTGAGCTAAGGCTGTTGTCATTTTTCCCTTTTGAACATCTCTTCTATGTTCTCCTATTCGCGTGCCCAGAGAGCGTTTAGTTGCCCTCACATTTTATTTCGTACACAACTCCGCTCTTGTCTTCTCTTTTAATTCGGTCCTTGGTATTTGTAAACAGTCGTCTTGTGTTGTTGTGGGCTTTGTAAGCGAAGATCAGCTGTTGTGTCTTTTGTTGTGGCAATATTTCTGCTAATGATTTAGCATTTGTTAGGTTTTGAATGTATGGCACGCTTATATATTTCTTTGGTCCTTCTTGGTTCTACTTGGTGTTTTTATTATTAAATAAGTTGTCTGTTGTTTCCTTAATTAGTCTGTTTATGAGGTGTTCGGGGTAACTGTTTTTCAGCAGAATTTTCTTTATTTTGATATAGTTGTCCGGTCTAAATTGTTCTTCGCTTATTGAGTACACTGTTATGATAAGGTTCTTAGCGGTATTGATCTTCTGCTTGGGCGGGTGGTTCGAATTGTAGTTTATTAGCCTACCTGATGCCATTGGTTTAGAGTACCAGTCGAATATCAGTTTTTCATTTTTCCTTGCAATCTCAGTGTCTAGATAGGCTATTTTGTTCTTCTCCTCTATTTCTACTGTAAATTGTATACGACTGTGTTGTTTGTTGAGTACTTCTAAAATTTTCTCGGTATCCTTCGACTTAACAATGCACAATATGTCATCTACATACTTTGAAAGGTGTTTTATATGTATGTTCATTGAGTTCAGTTTCACAATTGTATCGTCCAGTATTTTGTCCAGATTGATATTGGCTATTGTTGGGGACAGTGGATTCCCCATTGGCATTCCAAATATTTGGTTATAAACTGTGTCATTATACGTAAAATAGTTATTATCTAATAAGCAGAATTCTAGCAATTCCTTAAATCGTCGCTTGGGAATATCTGTGTGTGGTTCTACTTCAGTCCATCTCTCCATAATGTTGATTATCGCTAATGATATCGGAATGTTGGTGAACAATGATACTACATCGAATGAGACTAGTATTTCGTCCTTTTCAATGTGCAGGTCTTGAAGTCTGTGCTTTAATTGGATTGAATTTTGTATATTGTAGTTGTCGGATGTTAAGTTTTTTAAGATGTGTCCTATGTGTTTTGCTACTTTATAGCAGGGTACAGTGGTTGATGCAGCTATGGGTCTAAGTGGTACGTCTTTTTTATGGATTTTGGGAAGTCCATAAATTCGCGGAGCATTACCGCTTGAACAGTATAGGTTTTGTTTCTGTTTGTTGTCAATGTAGTTATTTTTGGCTAAATCGTTGATCATTACGTTATTTTTCCTAATAAGCTTTGTTGTGGGATCCTTTCTCATTGTTTTGTATGTGGTCCGATCTAGGAGCATTTTATCCATTTTTCCGCTGTTACTGTTTTATTTCCCTTGTCCGCTTGTGTAATTATGATTTCGTCTTGATGTGTTTTTAGAAATTTCTCCGTGTCTGATGCAATTTTTAAAATTAGTTCGTCTTTCTCATTTGTCCTGTTGTTGTTTTTAAATTTAATTAGTCTCTCAGTTAGGTTTCTTCTGGCGAGCTCCTTAGCTTTGTCTTCTTCCACGATTTGTATTCCTTGTTCCAGGTCGGCGATTACATGAATGGGTGATATGTTCGTCTTTGTCACAGGAAGAGCAAATTTCGGTCCTAGGATAATAGCCATTGGGTGTGTTCTGGAAATTCGATGTCTGTTTGGTTGACAAACCAGTCTTTGTTTATCTTTGTCTTTTATCCTATATTTTCTTTATTTTCAGATTTTTATGACTGGTAGAATATATTCCCTTTTTATTTAACCTCTTCTTATTTTCAGTATCTTATTTTTTTTTTTTGTGTTTTCGGACTATTCTTCTACCAATTTTTATCTTCTTTTCTGTTTTATGAATATATATATATATTTCTAATTTCCTTCATTTTCTCCATCCTTTTCTTTCTGAATAGCTGGTTTTAACCCGCTAATATGTGCGGTTCTTACTTTGTTTTTCCCTTTTTCTCGTAATTTACATATCACGGGGGATATGAAAATTACGATCTGATAAGGACCTTGATACCTCGGTGCCAATTTCGCTGCGAATCCTTCCGATGCCTTTGACAGATGATGAGTTTTGGCGTACACTTCATCCCCGACCACCGGTTTCCACGCGCGTCTTCTCAGGTTATAGTGCCGTGCTTGATCCTGTGCTGCCTTCTCCATATTTCTCCTAGCCACCTCGAAGATTTCCTGCAGCTTCTTCGCGTTTTCTCCCGCATCTCTTCTTCGGTGTCCTGTTCCGAGATTGCTCTCATCGTACAAGGTATTCGGTAACCGCGGTTCCCTACCTTGTACGAGAAACGCCGGTGTGTATCCTGTAGATTCTGCCACACTGGAATTGACTGCTAACGTCAGCTCTGGTAACAGCTCATCCCAACTTCTCTGATCTGAGCCTGCAAACTGAGCTATCATCGTCTTCACTGTTCTGTTTGCTCGCTCGGTTGGGTTCTCTTGAGGATTATATGGTGCTGTAAATTGATGGGAAACCCCCATCTTTTCCAAGAGTCGATTAAACGCCTTGCTCGTGAACTGTGCTCCATTGTCCGTTATCAGCACTTTCGGAACACCAAACCGAGCCAAGACTCGTTCACTGAACGCCTTCTGCAAGGCCGCCGCCGTTGCTTTCCGCAGTGCTACTAGTTCTGTCCATTTCGAAAATCGATCGATCAGTACTAGTAGCACTGAATTTCCGTGCTTAGATCGTGGCAATGGTCCTCCGAAATCTGCACAGACCGTTGCCCACGGTTCCTCCGGAATCTGCGTAAGCATCTTTCCCGCCGCTTGTAGTTGGTGCGATTTATATTTCTGACACCTCCCTACATATTTCCGGATGTCCCTTTGCATTCCGGGCCAGTAATACATCGCGGCAACTCTCGCTATTGTTCGCCTCGTGCCTGTATGCCCTGCTGTTGCCTCGTCGTGATTCTCATGTAACACCCTTTTCTGTTCTTTTTCTGACACACATAGCTTCCAACCGACTTCTTCTTCATGTCCCGCTCGATGAGGTATATTTCTGTACAATTGTCCCGATTCTTTTAAATAATCGGGAAATTTTTGTGGGTTATTTCGAATTTTCTCCTCCATGCGCTGGATCCACCCAATTCCTTCTCCTTCATCGGCTAACATCACTCTCTCGTATTTTTCGGCATCCATTGGTTGCCGTGAGAGTGCATCTGCGACCACATTGAGCTTGCCTTTTCTGTACACTATTTCGAAATCGTATTGCTGTAATTCTAAAGCCCATCGGGCAACCCGCCCTGATGGACTCTCAATTGAATTCAGCCATTTTAGCGCCATGTGGTCCGTGATGACATTGAAGCGATACCCTTCTATATATTGCCGTAGTTTTCGTATGGCCCATACGATCGCCAGGCACTCTTTTTCAGTTGCACAATAATTTTGTTCTGCTGCATTGAGAGTTCTACTGGCATAAGAGATGACCCTCTCTCCTTCCTCTGACGCCTGGGTCAAAATAGCTCCCAAACCGTAGTTGCTCGCATCCGTTTGCAAAACGAATTCTTTCTCAAAATCCGGGCACGCAAGTACGGGTGCAGACGTAAGTCTTGCTTTTACTTCTTCGAACGCATTCCTTCTTTCGTCCGTCCACTCCCATTTAACTCCCTTTTTCAGCAGAGCGTATTGAACGCTCCAACCATTGGGTTGGACCGTGGAAGCGAAGTCCGGAACAAATCACCTATACCATGACGCAACACCCAGATACTGTCCCAATTCCCTGACATAAGTGGGTGGCTTCAGTTCAGCTATCGCTGCAACTTTATCTGGGTCCGTTTTAATGCCTTCTTCTGTCACCATATGACCCAAAGGCTACTAATGTACTTCGCTTCCCTCAATTGCTCCAAAATATGGTTAACCCTCGGTAATGGATATGCATCCTTTTCCGACCGCGCGTTCATGTCCATGAAATCGACACAGAACCGCCATTTTCCCGTTTTCTCTTTCACCATTACTACCGGTGCACTATGTGGACTTTTCGACGGCTCAATGCAACCCTTTTCCAACAATTCATCCACTTTGCTGTTTATCTCAGCCTGCATTTTCGGATTCTTTGGAAAATATCTTTGCTTCACCGGCCTGTCGTCCTTCATCGTTATTCTATGTTGAGTAATGTTAGACAGACCCTTCATGCTAGCAAATTCTGCTAGTTCTTTTTCTAAGAATATTTCCACGCGCCTTTCCGGACTTTCCGTCTCGGACTCGCTTCGTGACCTTTCCTTTTCTGGCTTGTTCTTCCTGATTTCCACGACTGCCACTGATATCTTCTCTTCCAACCAACCGTTTCTTCTTCCTCTTGGTGGGATTTTCACTTTTATCCCCGCACATTCTATTTTTAAGCCGGCCTTTACTAGGAAATCCCATCCCAGCACCAATCCGTCGATAACCCCTAGCTGGACCAATAACTCCATCTCTAAATCCTTGTCTCCAAAACTTATTCTCGTTTCGAATTGCTCGCATACATTGTTGCTTCTGCCATCTGCTAGCCTCACTTGTCTCTTCACCCGACTTACTGATCCTTCCCCGCACATCATTCGCAACATTTCTTCGCTCACAAAACTACTGGTAGCACCAGTGTCGACTGTGGCCTTGTACGCTTTCTTCCCGATCAGCACTGTTGCCGACAAGTGTGCTCCCTCATTCTTTAAGTCTCCTATTAATTCTGAGGGGCTGGTCCTGACGACTCCCGCTCGTCCCTCGCAGGCCGGGATCGACGATCGTTTCCTGACCGCCTGCAGCATTCCCAAGTTTTTACTCCTATCCGACCACATTGCCAACAATACTCTCTCCACACCCCTTGGCATTCCCGCGCAAAATGGCCTACTTGCCCGCAACGCCGGAGTTACCACCTTTACGGTCTCACCTCCTAAACCACCTAGAGTCCATCCATACCTTAGATCACCTTGAGTCCGCCCCTGTACAATACCCTCGAGTCCGCCCCTGATCGATTGCAAACGATCGGGTTGATGACATGCACAAGCATCCGGCCCTTAGCAGGCCAATACATTACACATTTACATTTTTGACTGCCTATGTGCAGCTTACATACACTTTCGCTGCCTATGTGCAGGTTATATACATTTTCGCTGCCTGTGTGCAGTTTATATTTTTAAGGGCTCTTCGAGCATTTCATGTTTCGGAATAAATTAGACTTGTACAAGAAATCAAACCACGAAGACGTATTCTTTTAATTTTCTAAATCCAAAGTTAGAACCCAAAACCCCAAAGAACATAGGATCAAGGAAGGACGAGAGATGACCCCATGCAATACAAAAAAGTGCAACTAAACTAAAGTGAATCATAAACCCAGACATCATCCCAGCAAAAACACCGCCCACTTCAACCACATCCATCCCAATTGAGAGTTGATACCGAGTCCAATCGCTCCGGACTTGTAACTGGCGCAGTCGAACAGGCCTTCGAAGACCAGAAGGGAACCACTTCAGGATGAAGCTGATTTCATTATTATTACTCAAGTAAGTGCAAAAGGGTGACCAATGTGAAATAAATATGTTTGTGTAAAGTAAAAATATTATGCGATCGGAAAGAGAAATAGAATCAAAGAAAAAATATAAATAAAATAGATGTGAAAGAATTTAACTACAAAGATATAAAACTGCGTAAAGCGATCAAAAAAAATTAATAAATAAATAAACGTACATTTTAAACAAGTTCAAATACTGATTCCCAAGGTACCCTCAGTATTAGAAGAACGATAAATAAAAAGAGGGAGATCTGAAAATAATCGGGCCCCACCAAAAAGGGTTCCAGGCCTCACAGGACGGGGCTCAAGAGTGCTACAGGTGAAATACCCACTCTTGGCAAACTATAAGCAGTGTTGTGTTGCTGTCCGCATTGAGTTGTTTGTTTAATACATCTGTGGGTGATATTAAGTGCCGTCAGCTTTTGAGCGCGTCGAACAACTTGCTTCAGCACTCAACGTCGCACCTGAGAGAAGCGGTGGGTTGTTCACGTCAGAAACTTGGCAAAGCCATACCCTGTAGCTGCAGTAAGCAGAGCGTGAACACCTTCAGCAATAAAATTCTCGCAGGATAGTCACTGCAAATGTTTAAGGGCTAAAAGCAACAAAAAAAAATAAAACACACACAAATATAAAAATTTACGCAAGCCCAGAGAGAGAAAAATAGGCGATTAAGACTAGTGGGGGGATCAAAAAAAAACACATTTATTCCGGTCGCATGGTACAAAGCAATGTAATACAAGATAACGTAAAACAAAATTTTTTTGAATAGTGAAAAGTTTTCCAAAAAAAATAATAATAAAAAAACATATCACATTGGAAGCCTGGGCACGTAGTATAAGATATCTTTACCTTACACAACAAATCAACATAAAGACACATTTTACACATCTAATATTCTACTATAAAAATCACATTAAAACTAATTTCAAGTAAGGGATAACAAAAGTTACAATTAAAAACCTTTAAACGACAAAAGGGATTTTAAACAAAAAAGAGAAATTAAAATTGGAAAAAAAAAGAGAGAAAATTTTTTCTGTAGAAGAATAGAGATAGAGTGAACTACGAATTAGATGTCAACCCTAGGGCGGGTCAAGAAAATCACAGCTCCAATTAAGGGGGCACTTACAAACCAACCAACAACTAGATCGATCGCTAGGTCAAAGCTAACAGGCAGTTTGCCTAACATTTCGGAAGAACTACAGTTGCAGGAAGACATAGCACCAATACTTGAAATGAATAGGGATCAGATTGAGGGAGGTAGCCCGACTCAGGGACAAGGAGTAAACCCGCAGGATATTTTCGCAGCAATGAGGGTGCCTGATGCAATTAAGTTATTGCCTACATTCGACGGTAACCCCAAAAATTTGGGAATGTTTATTGCAAATGTAGAAGAGGTATTAATGTTTATTAAAGGAATGGATCAGACTCCGTACGGAATGCTTTTATTGAGGGCAATCAGGAATAAGGTCGAAGGAAAGGCCAATGAAGTGTTGAATACAGACGGTGTTCCGTTAAATTGGGATGAAATTAAAGCAAGTCTCTTATCCCATTTTGCGGACAAAAGGGATGAACACGCACTAATTCACGAGCTCCATGCTCTCGCCTTTAAAGGGTTACCAATGGTCAAACTATATGAAAGTGTTCAGGAAATAAAGACGGCATTAGCACATCTTTGTGTACTTAGCGTAACCGATCCAAGAATAAGAGCCGAAAGGAAGGAATTTTACGCCAAAGCATGTTTAGATAACTTTGTACGCGGAATAAAGGGGCCCTTAGGAAGGACGGTAAGGACCTCTAGACCTCAGAGCTTGCAGGAGGCATACGAGATAGCAATAACAGAAAGGGATATTTATTTTAGAGAAAGGGAATCAAGACAGGGAAACAGACAACAGCAAGGAGAGGAAATGCAAAGAACTAACCAAGGCAGACAGACCCCGTTTCCACAACAGAGTCAGGGAAATTTCCGACAGAACAACAATTACAACACACCATATGCAGGAGGAAATAATTATGGTAGACAACAGCATCCGCAGGGAAATTTCCGACAAAATAATAATTTCAATGTGGGTAATGCAGGGCAAAATAATCAAGGACCCCAAGGAAATGCATATGGTAGACAAAATAATTTCAGAGGAAATGAAGGACAGCGGAATAACAACTTTCAAAGACCACAGAACGGACCGGGAGGCAGTAGCAAGACAAGACAGACCATCATGCCATCTAAACAGGAACAACAAAGTGGTCAAACGAGTATTAGATCAGGAGGATCTAATTTCGTATACCAGGCTGAGGGAGAGAACCAGCAACAATGTTATAATATAGACACTCCTAGTGGAGAAAACAATGAGTTACAATATGACCAACAAATTCACAATATCGACGATACTGCAAATTTTCACCAGGCAGCCTCGGGCGACCCACAGGATATATCAATAGGAAACGACATGGGGCAGTACTTCGGTACATATTAGTAGAATCACCGTTCGGAAGACCACTGAAATTTATGATTGATACAGGAGCTACGGTTTCGATACTGAACCCGCAGTTTGTCAAAGAACAACAAAAAAGACCATTAGAGAGTCCAGTCACCATTAACACTATTTTACAGTCACACAAAGTGAATTCGTACGTACGGTCACAAATGTTTAAGGAATTTAAGGAAAAAGGAAACCTTGAATTCTTATTAATGAATTTTAACCCATCATTTGATGGATTAATTGGATTAGATACACTGGAACAAATAAAAGGAAGCGTAGACATACATAGAAATTTATTAAGAACACCAGCAGTAGAAATTCCATTACTACAGAAAATAAATAGGGTGTCTGAGATAACGGAGCTACCAAGGGGAACTAAGAAAATGTTGACCATACCAGTCACCGAAGATAATGGTGAGATTTATTGTAGGAGAACGGAGATAGCTCCAAATATCGTAATTACGGAAGGATTGTATGTAGCAAAAAATGGGGTAGCTCTTATGGAAGTTACTAACGAAAGCACAGAAGACTTAAATGTGTATGTTGAATCCCCGGTACTCGTACATAAATATGATAAGGAACAGTTTATCGAGATACACAGCATAACAATTAAGGAGGAAGGACAGAATATGACAGGAGAGGATAAGTTTGAGATAGATATTAAGCACCTCAATGAGGAGGAGAAAACAGAATTATTGAAGATCTGTAAGGAATTTAAAGAAATATTTTATAAAGAAGGGCAAGCACTATCGTTCACGAATGAAGTTAAACATGAGATACGACTGGACAATGAAATACCAGTACATGTAAGACCATACAGATATGCATTTAATGAAAGACAGGAAGTTAAAAGACAATTAGGTGAGATGTTGGAACAGGGCATAATTAGACATAGTCATTCACCATGGAGTGCCCCAGTCTGGCTAGTACCAAAGAAACAGGATGCGTCAGGAAGAAAGAAATGGAGATTAGTGGTAGACTTCAGGAAGCTAAACGAGAAGACGATAAAAGATAAGTATCCGTTACCGGTAATCTCCGATGTATTAGACCGGATTGGTAGAGCAAAATATTTCTCTGTATTAGATTTGGCCAGTGGTTATCACCAAATAGAAATGAAACCTACAGATGCAGCAAAAACAGGGTTTACGGCAGAAGGAGGACATTTCGAATTTCTTAGAATGCCCTTTGGGCTAACAAATGCCCCTGCCACATTCCAAAGAGTGATGGATAATCTGTTTAGTGAACTAATAGGTACCACATGTTTAGTTTACATGGACGACATCATTGTATTCTCCGCATCGCTACAGCAACACATAGCAGATCTTAGAAAGGTTTTTCTGAGGTTGAAAACGGCAAACTTCAAGCTTCAGAAAGACAAGTCAGAATTTATGAAGAAAGAAATTGAATTCCTGTGCCATGTAGTGACACAAGATGGTATTAAACCGAACCCAAAGAAAATTGAGGCGATAAAAAAATTCCCGCTCCCTTGTAATAGGAGGGAAATCAAATCCTTTTTGGGTTTATTAGGGTACTATAGGAAGTTCATAAGAGACTTTGCAAGGTTAACAAAACCTCTGACAAAACAATTAAAGGGACGAAAGAAAGTGGAAATTGATCAGGAGTATAAGGATACGTTTGAACACTGTAAGACACTTTTGTGTAATGACCCTATACTAACCTTTCCGGATTTTGAAAAACCATTCATATTGACGACCGATGCTAGTGACTATGCACTAGGAGCAGTGTTATCCCAGGGACAGTTAAGGAGTGAAAAGCCAGTATGTTATGCTAGTAGGACACTTACAACGTGTGAGATCAACTATTCTACCATAGAAAAGGAAATGTTGGCCATTGTATGGGCAACACGCTACTTCAGACCTTATCTTTACGGAAGGAAGTTTACTATAGTAACAGACCACAAGCCGTTAACATGGTTAATGAGCATTAAAGAGCCAACTTCGAAATTAGTAAGGTGGAGGTTACAATTAGAAGAGTTTGAATATGAGATAGTATACAAAAAAGGATCACAAAATACGAATGCTGATGCACTCAAAAGAATCAGGAATGACATAAATATGAATGATACAGACTCGCAGATGGGGAACTATGGAGACACCATTCACTCATCCTTAGAAAATGAGGATGATGGAATAGAAATATCAGAGAAAGCATTAAACAAATTTAATATGCAAGCGATTTTTGAGGTTGGGGAGAAACCAACAAAGAGAACAGAAGCACCTTTTAAAAAATAAAATTAGAAGAGTGATAATAGAAACAGAGTTTAATGAACGTACAATATCAAAATGGTTAAGAGTAATATTGAAACCTAATAAACTATGTGCGGTATACGCCTCATACAATATATTCCGACTTATTCAAAAGGTATATTCTACGTTATTCGCACACAGTAAAATATATAAAATAGTACGAGCGGCATTTACATTACCAGAACTAACGACACCAGAAGAACAAGAAGAGGCGGTAAGGCAATACCATGAAAACAGCAATCATAGAGGAGTTGACGAAACAACAGAACATTTAAAAAGACGTTATTACTTCCCACAACTGAGAGCCGTGGTAGGAAGAACTATAGCAGGTTGTAGTCAAGGTGATCGGTTAAAATACGACAGAAGACCACAAAAGTTAATTTACCAAAACCCTGAAATGCCACAGAAACCACTTGATATAGTACACATTGACCTGTACTTTATAAATTCTAAATACATCTTGACAGTGATTGACAAACTTTCTAAGTTTGCCGCGGGTTATACAATACCAGCAAGGAATTCATTGAACGTACTCAATTCATTAAAAGCCTTCATTCAATCTTATGGGATACCAAAGAAAATAGTATGCGATCAGGGAGTAGAGTTTTCAGCAAATACTTTTAAGGAATTTTGCAAACAATTTACAATAGAAGTTCACTATACATCATTTCAGCAGTCCTCGAGTAATGCTCCAATAGAAAGGTTTCACTCAACCCTGACAGAAATTTATAGAATCATTTACGAAACCAGGAAGAATAAGTCCTTATCATGTGAGCACGACGAAATATTGGCAGAAACTTTTATCTCTTATAATAACGCAATACACTCAGTAACTAAGTATACACCGTACGAGTTATTTACCGGCCGCACACATTACTTTGAAAAAACTTACCAATTTACGGACGAATACGATTATTTGTCAAAATTAAGAGAATTTCAGGAAAAATTATACGCGGAAGTGAGTAAAAAACTAAAAAAAACATAGCAACAGCGCAAGCACAAAAAGGAACCAAAATAGACAGGAACCTAAGGAATTAATACAAGAAGATATAATTTTCAGGAAAGAGAACAGGCGAAATAAGTTGACACCTAGATTTTCAGAACACAAAGTGCAGGAAGAGCGGGGAATAACATTCAAAACACAAAAAGGACAGAAGATACACAAGTCTTAGATTAAGGCGAAGATAAAACGAAATAACAACCAAAAGGTTTAATTACAGCATACTAGGGGCGGAGTCGCAATGGATTACCCTAAAGAAAATCAACGACCAAAATCCCATTGCAAAAATCAATCTGGGAGAGGCCAGAACTATCATGGCATACAATGAATTAAGACATGTAATCAACATGACGGAATACGAGAAATGTTTGGAACAGTTTGTAAGTTCTATTAAACTACTAAGAAACGACTTGGGGAAAGGTACCAAGGATATGGTAGAGGTTCTAGACACTAAGATTGATCAATTAAGGAATAGGTTGCAGATGATTTTACCATTAAAGAGGAATAAAAGAGGGATACTCAACGGACTGGGCTCCGTAATAAAGGTAGTGACAGGAAACATGGACGCAAATGATCAAAAAGACATAGACAGTAGATTAACTAATATTAAACATCAGGAGGATTCGTTAAGGGAAGGATTTAAAGAACAGATAGGAATTAACAAGGATATTTTTCAAAGATTTACAAATATAACACGATTTATTAATAATGAACAAACAGAGATTAATGAATTTTTGGATAGATCACAAAATAAAATTTGGAATGAAGTTAGAGAAGAAGACCTGGAGATTCAAATAATACAGAAGGTAATAAGAATGAGTTATAATATAGACGTAGTTTATAACCATCTTAATGGAATAGCAGAAAGCATTCTACTTTCGAAAATAGGAATAGTACCCAGATTTATATTAGGAAAAGACGAAGTCGAAAAACTGGAGGTAATTCTTGAGAAACAAAATATCAGATTAATCAATAAGGAAAATATTTACGATTTATTGAAGATGGAGGTAGCATATAAGGAATCAGAAATAATCTTTAAAATTAAGATTCCTATTGTCGAAAAGGAAATATTCAAGTATGCAAGAATCATACCACTCCCTATTAACAAAACAAAAATTCTAGTAGTACCTAATTAATAATTATAATGTCCAAACATAGGAGAAGTTTTCTTCTGCCCGAAACCACAGATTGGAAACGACAAATGTATTAGGTCTCTGTTAGAAGAAAACACGTCAGTCTGTGATGCTAAACAAATAGAGGGGGAGGAAGAAATTTTTGAGCCGGAAGAAGGTAAAATATTTTTGTTCAATGTAAAGAAACTCAAAATAAATTCGGATTGTGGTAAACAACCAATAATCCAAGGATCAGCACTCATACAATACACTAATTGTTCAATACATATTAAAAATACGACCTTCTCAACTTATAGCTTTAAAATGTCCGATCATATTGAACCAATCTTAAAAGAAATTACATATATACAAATTAATAACACTATTGAAGAACCAAACTTCCACAAATTACAATTGACAAATATTTGGGGCCAAAAAGAATTAATTCAGTTTAAAGTTCTTACCGCCAGACACAATATGGCAATATATATAGCACTAATAATTATAGTAATAATAATCGGCATCATAGTTGTACAGGTTAAGAAAAGACCCTTCATTTTCAGACCTGAAACAATAATCCCTACTCTCGCTCCGGCAGCGATTCCATCCCTATGGCCGTCGCTTCATTCCAGGGGGGGAGGAGTTACCACCTTTTCGGTCTCACCTCCTAAACCACCTAGAGTCCATCCATACCTTAGATCACCTTGAGTCCGCCCCTGTACAATACCCTCGAGTCCGCCCCTGACCGATTGCAAACGATCGGGTTGATGACATGCACAAGCATCCGGCCCTTAGCAGGCCAATAGCCAACAATATGATAGGTCAGCATTTTTAGGCACAGACATGTGTGGGCTAACAACCACTTGAGTCACCAAAACAACTATGTAATACAAAGAGACCGGCAACCACTTGTAAAACCAAAACAACAATGTAAAACCAAAAGGAAATATAACACTAAGCATTTTGTCAAACCAAAAGGAAATATAACACTAAGCATTTATTATACATATATACATTTTTGACTGCCTATGTGCAGCTTACATACACTTTCGCTGCCTATGTGCAGGTTATATACATTTTCGCTGCCTGTGTGCAGTTTATATTCTTAAGGGCTCTTCGAGCATTTCATGTTTCGGAATAAATTAGACTTGTACAAGAAATCAAACCACGAAGACGTATTCTTTTAATTTTTTAAATCCAAAGCTAGAACCCAAAACCCCAAAGAACATAGGATCAAGGAAGGACGAGAGATGACCCCATGAAGTACAAAAAAAGTGCAACTAAACTAAAGTGAATCATAAACCCAGACATCATCCCAGCAAAAACACACCGCCCACTTCAACCACATCCATCCAAATTAAGAGTTTCGCAACCACGATTGTTACCGAGTCCAATCGCTCCGGACTTGTAACTCCGGCATGCTTGTGAGGGGTTTTCCACAAATCCCTCTCTGCGCGGTTGAGCAACCGCATGCGCATGTCCTTGGGGTGTTATCCTCGCACATCTATGACACCCGTCATTCTGTGCATGGGATTCTGTCCCGGCGAGGTCTGGAGAGCTGACTGCCATAAACCGTGACCTATTCGGTCTGTTTTCTTGTCTTAACTTGTATCTATTGCGCTCCAATTCTTCAAATTCGTCTGCCAGCTTCATTAATTGAGCCAGATTTTCGCACACAAAGGGTCGTGCGAACGATCTCAAATCCGGCAAGCTGTTGTTCAAGATCGTTCTCAGTTGCCTGGCTGGACTATACTTTAGTGGTCGCATTAATGTCTGCATCTCGACCATGTACATTTTAAATTTTTCGGACACTCCCTGTTTTCTCCTATACACTTCGTCCTCCACCCTTGTGAAATAATCCATTGGCAGAAAATATTCTTGGAAGCTCTCCAAGAACTTTACCCATGTGGTCCAATGTTGGTTATTTGCCACATACCACTTAAGAGCTATCCCCTTTAACAGTTCTGGCATTGTTCTGGGTAACAGATCTAGGTTCGATGAACTCTAGTGGTTTGCCTTGTCCATCGAAACTTATTCCCCATTCTCTCACCACCTTTGCGTATTCACTCCCTGGCGTCGCCGTCTGCCCTTCCTGGTTCCGTGTGTTTTTTGCTGCCGCGTTTATACTTGGTATCGACAGGTCCTCCAGGTCGAGATTCTGTTCTGCTGGCTGTAAGTGATCCCTAGCCGGGCTGCCTCTGGCATGCAGTCTGGCCAACTCGTCGATTCTCAGTCCCACATTCAGATCCTTTTCCATGTTTTGTGCCCACTCACCGAATTGTTTTCTCATATTTTCCACTGTTCCGCTCACCCAAATTCTTTCGCGTACTTCACCAATTCCTCCTTCTTGAGGTTATATACCCACGCTCGTACCATTTTACGCGTATTTTAATCTTCTTATTCTTGCAATACCACGTTGGGCGCCAGTTGTAACGAACCTTTGCAGCTGGGCTTAGCTCAGGGTGCTCGGGGATCGCTCCAACAAATTTATATTTGTGGAGAATTGCCAGAAATAAGAAGACAGCGGTTTAACGTACTTTAGTCTATATTTGGGGTGGGGTATTTATCACTTAACAGTAGGTTTTAAACTTAGTTTTACAATTCACGTTTACACTTCAGGTCTTTTAGGCTACCGGCCCACTTGTGCTCGCTTCTGAACCACCAAGGACTCGCTAAGTTACCCAGTGCTCTCCTCTCTGCTTTCGTCGTGTCTTCGCTACGACCTTTCCGCAGGATACCTCGCACTTCCCACTTGCTGTCGCTAACCCTCTTGCAATGATCTTCGAGCACTCGCTTCGACTTCTCGCAATATACGGTCGCTTTTCCTTTCTACGTTCACGCTTCCTCGCACTTGTGTTCACAATTCGACTTTATCCCGTCCTCACAATCAAAATACTCGCATTTACACACAGGGTTACATAAGAATATATACTCATCTGTTCGCACCAAATTGTCACAACTCTTATTGATCCTCTACAAAAATCAAGTTTAATCGCAGTAAACCAAAGTTGTAAATTGAAATATAATTTTGATCTCCTTCAAACAATTTACGACATATACAAGCTATCCTAAAATATTTTGGCTATTACATATTGTCTTACAACTGGTAGTCCTTGAGTTGGTCAAATTTACAAAAGGGTCTTTTCTGCGATAGTTCCTCTGGCATTTATTTGCGGTTGGTGTTTCCGCTATTCCTGTAGACAAGCTTGAGCTCTTCTT
Source organism: Lordiphosa clarofinis (assembly GCA_018904275.1). Classification (NCBI taxonomy): domain Eukaryota; kingdom Metazoa; phylum Arthropoda; class Insecta; order Diptera; family Drosophilidae; genus Lordiphosa; species Lordiphosa clarofinis. The sequence goes on from JAEIGQ010000359.1 coordinate 132,268, forward strand.
GAGCTCCCAAAAAATTACGTCCGTCTGCTGATCGTTTGAATAGAAGAAGAAGGTTTATTTTACAAGCCAACCTCATGGCTTTTCTTACAAAAGTTATCGATATTCGATAGTACAAAAATTCGATCGTACAATATTCATAGTAATTCAATTGACTAACAACTAGTTCCTTAGGACTTCAAACAAGTTCATTTACTTCAATTAATTATAATATACTTTGGGCGCAAACAGTTGGCTTACAATGAAAGCAAAACGCTCAATATTATTGGCTCCATTTTTCACTTACAGTTCGAATGAGCGAAAAGAAGCAGCTTAAAGTGCCATCTGTTCGAGACACCAAGTGAATTTCTTCTCCCAGTTCCGATCCAAGAAAAGTCAGAACCCCGTCTCTTCCTTCAAAATCAGACTCCAAGGGAGGTTAAAATCTAAATCCATTAATCAAATACCGCCGCGAATCACTAGATCGAGATTAACAAGCACTTCAAATAAAGATAACATGTCTCTAAGTGGCTTTATTGCTGCCAGTGACAGGCTGAGTCTATTTGAAGAAAAGATCAACACTCCATCGACTACTGAGGTGACGTTATCTACGCTAAAGGTCCGTCAAAAACAAGTATGTACGTTATGGGAAAAGATTGAGCGAGAATATGAACTTTGTGTCGAAGCTTTAAGTTCGGATTCCAGCTATGACGACTTTTCGTCTTTGCAGACCAAGTATAGCCACTGCTATAACGTCTATGACGTCAACTATCCCCGCTTCCAGAGGGCTCAGTCTACCACCATGCGACACTGAGATGTTTAGCAGAGACTATGTGCAGTGGCCAACTTTCCGAGACTTATTTAAAGCCATTTATGTAAATAATACCAGACTGACCCCTTTGGAGAAACTGTTTCATCTGAACGCAAAGAACACTGGCGAAGCAAAGGCTATAGTAGCCAACTCCCCTCTGACCAATCAAGGTTTCGCGACTGCTTGGGCGGCTTTACAAGATCGTTATGAAAACAAACGTCTCTTAGTAAACAGCCAACTAAAAACCCTGTTCAATTTATCTCCAGTAACAGTGGAATCAGGCCCTGCTCTAAAGGAGCTCCAAAGCACCATTCAAGGGTGCTTGACAGCGTTTAACTCGAAGATCTCGACAGAGAACTGGGAAAATCAGCCTGAATTGACATTATCATTGTGGGAACAGTTACTACCCAACAAGGCCGAACTTCCCACATGGCAAGCATTGGACACTTTCCTTAGTGAGAGCTATCGCACCTTAGAGGTCGTCGAAGACGTTAAACTACCGTCAAACGTTCAGTTGGTTCGATCTGTCCGCAATTGTCCTCCCTCCAAAAAACTTAATAACTTTGAAACAAAAGTAAATGCACAAATACAAACATGCAAGGTATGCTCCAAAGAGAACCATCCGATTCGTGTGTGCCCACGTTTCCTGCAAATGACTATCAAAGAAAGATCCAATTGCATCCGTCAACAGAAATTGTGCCTGAACTTCTTTGCGAGAGGACATCAACTCTGTGAATGCACGAGTGTACACAATTGCTACAAGTGCAAGGGTCGTCACAACACGCTGCTTCATCGCAATGACACCCCTCCATTTGATAAAAATATACAGTCCACTTCTGCTCCAAACCTTCAGAATTATTTTGTTTCTGGTGCTCAAAGCGTTTTTTTTGGGGACCGCACTAGTCCACATTCTGCACAATGGTACCACGTACACCGCCAGGGCTTTAATAGATCCAGTGAGGGAACATTTATCTCAGAACGAATTTTTTAAAACTCTAAAGATTCCATAACAAAGAATACAAGCTCATGTTTCTGGTTTAAACCAAGCTACAGCAGGCCAAACTCAGAAACTTTGTAAATTTAGTTTGGTCTCTCCCCAAAGGCCTCGTATGCAAATTGAAACGTCGGCTTATGTTCTCCCACATCTGGCCGAGAATTTGCCATCCTGCTCGGTGCCATCCAACGTTTTAAGAGATCTTCCGGATATCCCACTGGCTGATTTCTCCTTTTTACAAAGCTCACAGATCGACGCGCTAATTGGCGCCGATATCATTCCTTCGATTTTATTAGGTGGTTTCCGTCCCAACATATGTGGGACACTCCTAGGCCAAGAGACGGTATTTGGCTGGGTAATTACGGGACCAGTTCCTTCTCACACGACCAATTCCTTCGCGTCATTCTCCACTCGAATTTCCGTCGATGAAAATGATCCCTTAGAAAAACTTCTTACAAGTTTTTGGGAGGTGGAGGACCTGCCGGCACGACCGGCTAAAGAATTAGATACCAAATGTGAAGAGTTCTTTGTGCAAACAACGCGTAGACAGGAGTCTGGGAGATATGTTTTTTGCTGCCATTCCGTAATTCAGAACAAGTCACATTGGGTCATTCAAGGTCCACAGCAATGGCTCAGTTCCTCAAAAATGAGAATCGTCTCAAAAGAAATCCTCACCTTAAATCCCAATATAATGCCGTGATTCAGGAATATTTGGACCTGGGTCACATGCGGCAAGTTATGGCTGATAGTGCTTCACAAAACTTCTATCTTCCTCACCAAGCAGTGTTTAAGCCAGATCGTACAACCACACAAGTACGGGTTGTGTTCAACGCATCTAGCAAGTCCACTAACGGAGTTAGCTTTAATGACATTTTCCATCCAGGGCCAGTCCTCCAATCTGACCTAACCATCCAATTGTTAAAGTGGCGGTGCTTTCGGTTCGTTTTCAATGCCGACATTACGAAAATGTATCGGCAAATCCTAGTAGATCCGCAACACACGTCATATCAGAGAATCCTGTTTCGGGACCATAACGGTCAACTGAACGATTATGAGCTCAACACAGTTGGCGTAAATTGTGCGCCGTTCCTAGCTCTAAGAGTCCTTCAGCAGCTAGTGCTTGATGTTGAAGCTCAATATCCTTTAGCGAGTGAGATCGTTAAAACCTTTATGATGACGTGCTGGCCGGGTCTCACTCAGAAGAAACGGCAATCTCGATTATCCGCGAACTGAGAGCCGCACTTGACCCTGCCGGTTTCCCCCTCCGAAAATGGACCTCCAACGAAAAGAGTTTGCTTAAGGCAGGACCAGTTGAGCATCTACTCAACAGTGAATTCCTAGAGATAAAAGATGCCAGTATGGCAAAGATCCTAGGAATTCGGTGGAGAGCCACCAGTGACCGATTTTATTTCAACGCATCTGAACCCGTTTCCAAATCCTCCTACACAAAGCGCGAAGTACTATCGCAGATCGCCAAACTGTTCGATCCAGCTGGGTGGCTAGCACCTTTCATCGTCCAAGCCAAGATGCTTATGCAGGATATTTGGCTTAGTAGAGAGCTTAGTTGGGATGACGATCTACCCAACGATCTCTGTGTAACATGGCAAAGCTTTCTGCACAGCTTCGTAGCCATCAATCAAATCCAAATCCCAAGATGGTTACAGGTTTGTCCATCAGCGAGAGTGCATATTCACGGTTTCTGTGATGCCTCTCAACGAGCATACGGGGCAGCAATTTATGTTCGGGTGGAATAACCACAAGGTGTGGTTTGCAATCTACTCACCGCTAAAACCCGAGTTGCCCCGGTTAAGACTGTTTTCTTACCAAGACTAGAGGTGTGTGGAGCTGTCCTTTGGCTGAATTATCGGCAGCTATTGTTCCTAAATTGCCAATAAGTCACGACGAATTGTTCTTCTGGACTGACTCGACGATCGTTTTGGCTTGGTTGAATCGGCCTCCGTGCAATTGGAACACGTTTGTAGCCAACCGTGTTTCAAAGATCGCTAGATCTGGATCCATAGATCAGTGGCGTCATGTCCGGTCCGAAGAAAATCCTGCAGACTTGGCGAGTCGTGGTATAAGTGCCATTGACTTGGTGAATAATGACATGTGGTGGCACGGGCCCGAATGGCTTAGGTCTTTACACCACAGCTGGCAGGTTTCCGAGATTCCTCCCCCAGAGACTGACATCGAGCAGAGGCCCGTCAAGGTTCACGCAGTCATGCAAACACCTCCTGATATCCTTGTCCGATTTTGCGATCTCGGCAGAGCGAGTGCTAGCCTACGCTCTTCGTTTCATTAGGAGCTGCAAAAAACTCGATATTTCTTCCTCAAAAAAAACTTAGCGGGGCAGAGCTGAACAACGCCTTGGAAAGGGTTACCATTTCTACACAGCGGGTCCACTACTCGGACGAGCATCGCTGCCTCCGAAATAAGAAGTCTCTCCCTTCTTTCAGCTTTATCCTAAGTCTTAACCCGTTCATCGACAATAATGGTGTCATTAGAGCTTGTGGTCGTGTTCAAGCCTCCGATTCTATGACCTACAACGAACGATATCCTGTTTTATTTCCAGCAACCAGTCCGTTGGTACGCCTGCTGGTGCGATTTACACACCATATATCGTTACATGGTGGGAATCAGCTGGTTGTTCGTTTAATACGGGCGAAGAATTGGATTCCCAAACTAAGAAATGTGGTGAAGGCCGTTATACACTCGTGCAAAGTTTGCGTTATCCACCGAAAGAAAGTTCAATCACAGCTGATGCGATCTTCCCTCTGAGAGCGTTACGTACTCCAGACCCTTTACATACACAGGAGTGGATTTCGCTGGGCTTTTCGATATCAAAAGTTTTACTGGCCGAGCATGCCGAATAACAAAGGGGTACGTGTGTGTTTTTGTGTGTTTCACCACAAAGGCCATCCATCTAGAGGCCACTTCCGATCTATCAACCGATACTTTTCTGGCAGCATTTGCTCGGTTTATTGCAAGGCGAGGGTGTCCCCTTCAAATCTATTCTGATAATGGGAAGAACAATGATTTCCTCGAAGCCACAAAGACACAGGTTACAGTGGCATACAGACATCAACATCTGTCGTGGCGTTTCATCCCACCTGGCGCTCCACACATGGGAGGACTGTGGGAAGCAGGGGTGAACAGTTTTAAGGCTCTCTTCCATAAATCCATGAGTACGATGAAATACACTCATGAAGAATTCGCAACATTGCTGTCAAAAATTGAAGCTTGTTTGAACTCCAGGCCAATTTCCCCAATGTCAGAAGATCCGACCGATTCATTGGCTCTAAGCCCAGGCCACTTCCTGGTCGGGGGCCCTTACTTTCAATCGCTGAGCCAGAGATCAAAGAGAGTGCCTCTTTAATCCTCAATCGCCTAAAGGCCTTGAACCGGCAGTTTTGCTCACGCTGGAAGGTCGAATATCTTCGAGAATTGCACAAACGGATTAAATGGCGGTAACCTACGAAAAATTTAGAAGTCGGAGATTTGGTGGTTATAAAAGAAGACAACATTCCTTCGCATCAATGGCGAATGGGCCGGGTTCACAAAACCTATCCGGGTACTGATAGCAGGGTTCGGGGAGTAGATCTCCTCACTACTCGCGGACTTATAAAAAGGCCGCTAACAAAAGTAGTCCTGCTCCCCAAGGAAACCGAACTCCTTTCCTCCTACGCATATATAAGTTCCGACCAGTAGAAAATAACCCATTCATCCATCATAACAATTTCATTCTTCTCCATAGACCATATTCCACATCCATCATCAGTCATCCACTCTAATTTCTAACATGACTCCACGTTCGCGCCTAGAAGACAGCCGAGTCAATGAGCGCAGACGAACACGAGGTATTGATTCCTACCGATGCCGAGTCTGCCGAGGCATCCATCCATTAAAGCGGTGTGGACGTTTTCTGAAGTTGAGTGCGGAGAAGCGGTTGAGGGCAGTGCTCATAAACAAGTACTGTTCGAATTGTCTTGCACATCTACAGTCAGGTGGTTCCTGCCGAAGCGGTGATAAGTGTCGGATATGCCAAGAGGATCACATGCGAAACGGTCGTAGAAGTCCGTCCCAAGCACCCCGATCCGTTTCTCCAGTCCAATTCATTCCAGTTCATTTGAACTATAGTTCATTTTTTGAACTATAGTTCATTTTTTGAACTATAGTTCATTTGAACTATAGTTCATTTTTTGAACTATAGTTCATTTTTTGAACTATAGTTCATTTGAACTATAGTTCATTTTTTGAACTATAGTTCATTTTTTGAACTATAGTTCATTTGAACTATAGTTCATTTTTTGAACTATAGTTTATTTGAACTATAGTTCAATTTTTTAACTATTGCTCGTTTTCATAACTATTGTTCATTATTTTAACTACTGAGGAAAATTTTAATACTGTTTGATACATGATACACAGTCGGCTTGGTTTCTATGGATTTGTTGAGTTTGCGCGTAAAATCAGGGCTTCGGTGCTTGCTCGCGCAGTTGCTCGGTCAGTTTGTTGAGATTAAACTGTTTTACTATCTACATAAAAGTTAGCAGCAATTTCTTAATGTTGTTATAGGCAAAATGAAAAGCTACATCTTCATAGATGTCGCAGCCATGGATCACACATGTCGCGCTTGGGGAATCTTTACACAATCAGTGAGTCACCCTTAACCCGTGCCTCTTAGTAAATTCAAGTTAACATGTCAGCCAGTTGGGAAGCCGGCTCATTAATACCAATAGCGTTGGCACGCTTTACCGAAATTTTCTCCTCGCGTACGACTACCTCTAAACAAGAGAGTGTTACCATTTGGTTGGACCACTTTAGGCAAGTTCTTCAATCGTTCACCATTAATGATGGGCAGCAGTGAGAGAACTACACGATTGGCACCATAGGATCACTGGATAGACGGGAAGAGCCACGAATGATGTGGCTTAAGCTGGGCATATAAGTCCATCAACTGCAGACCTGTCATCTCCTGAGTTTGGTTATGCGGTTTGAATTTGATTCCCTCTGACGCCAAATCCTCGCAGCTGAAGGCTCCCTGTAATGTGTCAATGTCGTGGGTGCCCATGGCCACCAGGGTATGTATTTTGGAGCAGCTTATCCTGCGGATCAATGAAACTTTTGCAGGACTCTTGGGTAAAGGACACATTGCGAAGCAAAGCGGCTACAGCATATGGAAGAATCTGAGCCGAGGAGGAGGCAACACTTAGCACCTGCTGCTGGGTTGGCTCGAAAATCTCATACTTTGGCTTTGAGAAATGATAGCCTCGAAGTCCTGCTATATGTAATTTTTTAAATGTAAATAGTTTGTTAAATTTATAGAAAATCATTATTAAATGCAGGCCCACTAGATTTTCATATCTCATGTATCAGACAATGAGTAAACGCATCTAAATTTGCTTCAGTGGTAAAAAAAAATGAACTATAGTTCAAATTATGAACTATAGTTCAATTGAACTATAGTTCAAAAAATGAGCTATAGTTCAAAAAATGAACTATAGTTCAAAATATGAACTATAGTTCAAAATATGAACTATAGTTCAAAATATGAACTATAGTTCACAAAATGAACTATAGTTCAAAAACTGAGAAATACATAAATCAAAATATGAACTATAGTTCAAAACCAAGACCTAGTTCATTAGTTCATTTTAAAGACTAGTTCAATTGAACTAGTTCATCAAAATCGGCACAACTCTACCACAAAGTACTCCTCGCGTCCAACCTTCTTCGTTAGTCACGCTGTTGCAGCACCGAAACCCTCAAGTGCTTCCAAACGCTTCCATTCTGATCCACAATGGATCCACCGAATACGATACGCGGGCCCTCATCAATCCATGCGAAGCTGTGTCTCGCATAAATGCATCTCTGGCAAAAGCATTCCACCTCAACAGCGTATCGATCGGTGCGGAGGAAGCATGCACAGCAGTGATCGGCTCTCTGACGACAACCGACTTTGAACTGGAGGTGATCCTGAAAGCTGCCCGGACCTTCATATGCGTACTCCGTCATCCCCTTTTGATGGACGCATTAGGCAGAAATTTGGTCACATTACTCTGGCCGATGAGATCTTTGATCGCCCAGCTACTGTGGCAATCGTGCTAGGAGCTGACGTCTACGCGGACATTGCCCGCACAGGAGTTCTGCCGAATATCGAGGGTCTTCCAGTGGCGCACAATACTGTGTTTGGCTGGACGCTTTCAGGTTCCTGTCGCGCCTTGTGATGTGATAACTGATGCACGATTCCTACCCCCACTGAAGTTCCAATATATCGTCTGATTTTGCAACGATATTGCAAAGGCGGCGGGATGTTTATGTTCCTTTTCCGCATTCCCGTAGTTAACTAGTTCTAAGTTCTATTTAAGAATGTTTAGAATGTGAAGCTGTCTTGACTCTGGTGTGACCAACACCTGCACCCTACCACAACAGAATTAGGAGTGCTTATTAAGCTTCAATTTGAGAGTGAACGTGTGTGCAGGCGGACGTGTTGGCGGGGTGCTCCTGTGTATAACCTGGAAACAAGTGATTCTGTGGATAAGTCCAGTATTAACATATAAACATAAACAACCCACGCTGATGTGTCTGCAGTCATATGTTGGAATAGTTGTGCACATTGTCGATTAAAACACTAAATAACTTTACACAAATACAAGTGCACAGAGAGAGAAGAAAGCGGAGAAATTGCGCCAAACGTGAAAAAAAACTTGTACTTTTACAATTTCTCTTAATTTTACACCCACTCTTATTGCCAAGCAGCTGACGCTATCAGCTGAAGAGCAACAGCTGGTAACAACCAGTCTCCACGATCATCAACTTGTGGGGCCATCTAGGTGTCAAATTTGCACGTCATTTAAAAATGATGCCTTTGAAACGATCACCAGTGCTGACGACGCAGACGATGAAGAGAGGTCGCGGAAACGAAGAGAGTGTGGAAATTTAATTGCAGGATGTTCTTAATGCCATACAGGATACAAGAAACAGTTTTCATGCTAAGTTGAAACATATTGAAAACACCGTGGCTACCAAGGATGATATCTCGAGCCTGAAAACCAAGATTACGGATGAAATGGAAGCCCTGAGGGAAGAGAACAAGTCACTGCAAAAAGAGATAGATATGCTAAAGAAGAATATGGCAAATCACCGCAAAGAGCTAAACTTTGTTGTCGAGGACAGCAAGCGAAGTAACATTGTAGTAAGAGGACTACCAAAGGACCCAACACCCCACGAATCCCTAACGAAGCTCTGTAAGGATCACCTTAAGCTGGAAAACATCCAAATAAAAAAAGTAAGAAAACTATACGAGCGTGCAAACAAAGTGGGGGTGGTGGCGGAACTAGGGTCGCCAGGAATGGTTGAACAAATATTCAAAATTACCAAGAAGCTAGCCGGTACGCACATTTTCATTGAACGAGATCTCTCCGCCGAAAAACAAGTTAACAAGCAGGTTCTTATTGCCCTAAAAAGATATAGTTGAGAAACACTCCATTAAAAAAATTATTGTCAGGAACGACTCTCTCAGAATTGAAAATGTATGGATGTCCTACGATTTCAATCATGTTCTTGTAAGCAAGGGGCAACCAGCAGAGTATATATATTCTTGATCAGCGTTACGAGCTGAGTTGATATAGCCATATCCGTCTGTCCGTCCGTCCGTCTGTCCGTCCGTCCGTCTGTCCGTCCGTCTGTCCGTCTGTTTCTATGCTACCAAACTTTGCACGAAGTCTTTTGGTACAAATACGTTGCACATTTGTCGGAACCGGCCGGATCGGATGACTATAGCATATAGCTGCCATAGGAACGATCGGTTGAAAAACTAGTTTTAGTGAGAAAAATTTTTTTGTTTTCAATGCTATCGCTCCCAACGCTCGTATTTATAAGTTTTCAATGATATTACATAATTTCAACAAGATTTGTCGAAATGCGACCACTATATAGTATTGCTGCCATACAAACTGTCAGGCACATTTCAAGCCCCAAGGGTATATAAACTTCGGTCGAGCCGAAGTTAGCTTGCCTCTATTTTTTTTCTTAAGTTTCGACGGTTTCTTCCTTCAGTTCAACCATCGCTAATATTTTTACCCCAAAGTAAGGGAAAAACAATATATTTTGAAAATTTTTATTTAATTTTAGGCCTATCAAATAATTTGTTATAACCAACTTTAACAAAATAAAACAGTCGCTATATCTTTGCATCCCACAATGGTAAGATTCTGAAAAATCGTTGAAAACTGCGGTATTATCGTGACAAAAAAAAATAAAATTTTTGGAGACTATAAAAAAAAATAGTTGCCCACTTCAGAAATAATTACCCCTATGTAACTGCACTACTACCATAATATAATAGTTATGATCATATCATGTAATCATAAGTTCTTTAATGTTTACTACATAAAAATACGATATATGAAGTCAATATAGTTTTAGTTTAAATATAAAACAATTCTATTTGTGTTGAATTTTGATTTGTTTTTTCTTAAACAAGAATAAAACGAGAAAGGCAAGGCTAACTTCGTCCGTGCCGAAGTTTTTATACACTTGAAATCGCTTGTCTCAACGGTTAGCGACTTCGACCAAACTTCGCAGATCAGTTTAAAAACATTTAATATTACCCATTACCGTGATTGAGAGCGGTAATATTGAGAAAAAAACCAGTTTTTCTCATTAAAATCCATTTTTCGACCGATCATTTGTATGGCAGCTACAAGAAGTAGCCATCCGATCCGGTCGGTTCCGACATATTAGCTGCGTGCAGACAAAAGAAGACTCTGTGCAAAATTTCAGCTCGCTAGCTTCAAAACTGAGGGACTAGTTCGCGTAGAAACAGACAGACGGACAGACGGACGGACGGACAGACGGACAGACGGACGGACAAAGCTTAATCGACTCAGCTCGTCACGCTGATCAAGAATATATATACGTTATGTGGTCGGAGATGATTCCTTCTATGCGTTGCAAACTTCTGGGCAAAATTATTATACACTTTTCAAGTGTATAATGATTGAGATTTATTTCAGAATTTAGTTTTTTCAGTGTTAAGAATAAGTTGTACTTATATTGGTACGTACCGGTATACGAAAACCGAAACTAACTGAAAACCGAAATAGAACCTTTAACTGAAACATTCATTTCGGGACGTACCGGTACTGGAACCGGAACCGAAATTCGTTTCGGGATTATGTCCTGATCACAACCCATTTTTGGGGTCATTTACCCATGAAAAATTCAGCATTTTTTTTTTGGTCAGAGCTGGCATGTCCACACTTCCACTGAAAAATTTTCCCGATTTTTAAAATGCAAGTCGTTACCTACAAAATATCCCCGAAATTTTTAACACTTTTTATAAAAGACTTCCAATTAAGGTTCCACTTTTGTCTTCCACTTGTCCAATTGTCATTCATAGATACAATTTCTCTAATTTTTGCTGAGTTTTAAAAGTTGTGGAAGGTGGTTAAGGTTTATTAAAACACGCAAACAAACAAATAGAATTCTTTATGTTTTGTTATAGTAAAAACGATAACCTGTAAACGCCGATGATGCTCAACCGATCGATCTGATATCTGGGAACGACCCGGGAAGCCAAGAGAAATACTTTAGCTTTCACTTTAATTAGTGTAAATTTCTTCCACAAAACATAATTTATTTTCATAAAAAAAACGAGAGATTAAGTTAAAGTCGGCTCTAACCGACTTCGACATACCCGTTACTCATGAATTATGGATTATAATTATGGATTATAATTATGGATTATAGTTATTGCTAATGTAAATTTAGTTATAAATTTAAACACAATATCTTAAGAAATTCAACATTTTCTACAGTGGGGTCGCGGGTGGGCGTAGCTAAAAATGAAACAAACTTGATCTGCGTGCAGATAAAAAAGACTACAAGTCAAGTTTGGTAGCTCTAGCTCTTATAGTCTCTGAGATCTAGGTGTTCATACAGACAGATGGACAGACGGACGGACGGACAGACAGACAAGTCTATATCGACTCGATTGTTGATGCTGATCACGAATATATACACTTTAATGGTCGGAAATGATTACAAGAACACAACAAACTGTCCTAGAACTATTATTAGTCCTAATTTATCGCTCGTCAAATTAACATCAAATTAATTAATTATAAAAGATTTCGGTACATTGAACAGTCGCGCAATAGTAAACAGTTGATATATAGTGCGTTTTTCCGCCGACGAGGATCCGGACTTTACTCCTTCTTCAAAAAGCATATCCATAGAAGATCTGGACGTTACTCCTTCTACCAGCAAAAGAAAAATCACATCAAGTGAAGAATCAGTGCCGGTTTTGAAAAAACCCTGTTTAAGTACGCCGGCTGATACACAAAAAATTATTTTTAAACAAGAATTCTTCACGGAAGTGGAAAAAGTTTGTTTACCATACTATACATATTTTAAAATTGTTTACTTTAAAAAACTTATTTTTAGTATTCAGATAAGTCAACTGAGGCTAAGTGTGTGGAATGTAAGCGAATTATAAGAGGAAGCGGCGAGGTGACTTCCACTTTCATAAAACATTTAAAGGTCAAGCACACAGAACTGCTTAAAAAATATAAAAGCTATAAAACAATCACTACTTTTGGCGACACTGCAAAAACTGTTTTTTGTCGGGAAACTGTAGCATGCTGTTGTGTCGGGGGGTGGACTGGTGATAGAATCTAAGCTTCTCTCAATTTCAGCTGTAGTAGGGGTTGGCGTTGTAGGGGGCTTCTTGGTCTTCCTTCAAAGTTGGAAATAAGTAGGCGTATGCTTTTCTTCAAAACTTAACAATGGGGGTTTATTCAACTTTTCACTTCGAGTGTATAAAGTCAACTGGTTAAAAACTAATATGGTTATGCCAAGCTTAAGGCTATGGTGGGTTTCTCATGGAGAAAGAGAGAGAGAGAGAGAGAACGATCACATCAGTGATGCTCATTTGGCCATCATCGTGTGCAAGAAAGAATAGGGAGGGGGAGCGGACTCAAAGAACGCACGGCCCGGAAAGAGTCCACCCAAATATGGTGGCAACTGGGCAACTGGGAAACTGGAAGGCCGCTGTGGCTAGGAATAAAGCCTTCTCTTATTATATTGGGGTAGTAGAGACGAAGCTGCAATCCTTGCTCCACTTTGAGCAAGACCTCAAAGCTCTGCTCTGGCTTGTCGATGGGACTGACCATGGCCTTGCACACCTTCTCTTCACCTACGTTTATGGAACGTAGGTTTAGTGACGATGCGAATGAAGCGTTTATAATGCTCATCGACGTGCATGAGTCGATTAGCGCACCTACCTCGAACGTCTTTTCTTCGTTATCGATGAGTACAGGTGCGGTGGGAAACAGGTTCGTGCTCTTAGTAGAGGGGAATAGCTGATTGAGA